>VONZ01000715.1:152500-382108 GCA_012976165.1 Labeo catla | reverse complement strand
CATGATTAGCAAGTTGCTAGCATGTTTCTAGCATGATTAGCAAACCTGCTAGCATGTTTCTGCCATGATTAGCATGTTTCTAGCATGTTTCTAGCATGATTAGCAAGTTGCTAGCATGTTTCTAGCATGATTAGCAAACCTGCTAGCATGTTTCTGCCATGATTAGCAAGTTGCTAGCATGTTTCTAGCATGATTAGCAAAGTTGCTAACATGTTTTTAGCATGATTAGTAAGTTGTTAGCATGTTTCTAGCATGATTAGCATGTCGCTAGCATGTTTCTGGCATAATTAGCAAGTTATTAGCATGTTGTTAGCATGATTAACATGTTACTAGCATGTTGCTAGCATGATTTAGATAGATTATAAATATTAGAAATATTAGAGTAGAATCTTAAATGAGTGTAAATGGATTAGAAATAGTACATAGAAGGGAAGCTTGATTGAGGCTCAAGGGATTCTGGGAGTTTAGATTTGAATTTTGTCAGTTGGAGTTTGAAGAGTGTTGCTCATTTGAACATTCCGTCAATGTAAGTCTATGGGATTTTTGGTGGTTTTGATAGTCTGGTTTACGAAAACCGTGAGCCGGATCCGTTAGAAAAGATACAGCACACCGAGTCAGACCAGTCTGAAGGTCTGGACCGAGTTTGGTGGTTCTAGCTTGAAAGCTCTATGAGGAGACAGATACCGAAATTTGGCTCAGAAGAAGAAGAAGAAGAAGAATCTTAAATAGTAGATCAGTAATCTGGCTTTCTCAAGCCAACTTAATAATGTTCTAGGAACCAAAAACTAACGTTCTGGGAACAGTGACGTAGCGGACCTGCACACAGGGCACGCGATAACCTCCCCCTGCTGATATGCGTCGTATGATGTGTCGACGGTAACCACAGATATTGTCAAAAGCATCAAATATTGGCAATATTAAGAGGATTTAGCATTTCCAATTAATGTAGGCCTGTTACATTCAAATTATTGTTAGGCCTATTATTATTATTATTAGGTTACTTTTATTATTAAATTACAATTAATTTGCCCCGCAGTAATTTCTTTGCGCATCATCGCATGATGCGCTGTGAGGATAAAAGAATAGGCTATTAGCTGACTCCTTATTGAGAATGTTTTTTAAAAAGGTTTTTTAAAACAGGGCTATTAATTTATACAATGAATTACAGATTTATAATTAAAATTATTAACACTGCATTCATCGATAAAAATTAAGAAAAGCATTATTTCATGCGCCGATTTTCAAAAACAACCTGTTTAACACGAAATACATTTCTCCTGTTTTTCACTGTACGGGCCACAAGAGAAATATGAAGGTAATAATTTTATATAGACGGTTATATATCACTATTAGCATATGTTGAAGTAGATTCGAAGAAGATTGGTCTCTAGTTTCTGGGAGAATAGGCGCAAATAAAATAAAGCTCCGTCAGTTTTTCTTTTTTTTTTTTTTTACTTTCACCTTCAGGTATAGTGAATTGAGTAAGGTTAAGACGTTCACCGGCATAACTCTTGCGCAAAATTTGTATATATCCATTGGCTCGCCTTCATGGTTTTAAACTGAAATATTTCAAATATTTCCAAACACCCCCCGCCCGAGGTCCCGAAGTGGAGCCTCGGACTTGCGGTTTGCCGCTACGCCAAAAACACGTTCTAGGAACCAAAAATTGTTAGCTGGGACGTTAC
The DNA here is from genome assembly GCA_012976165.1 of Labeo catla. Taxonomy (NCBI): domain Eukaryota; kingdom Metazoa; phylum Chordata; class Actinopteri; order Cypriniformes; family Cyprinidae; genus Labeo; species Labeo catla. The sequence continues at coordinate 380,423 of VONZ01000715.1, read as the reverse complement.
TTAGACACTTTCCTATAACGTGTCATCATAACTAAAACATTATATTTCTTTCTGGTTTAATTTACATATCTAAATTGTGTGGTGGTTGCTTTCGACATTTTTTTTAATTTACCTGATGGAGAAGGTTGCTGAGCGCAGGGATGAAACTGCAAAGTTTACAAAACAGTTGAAGTCAGCTAGCATATGAATAAGAGATATAAACATAAAAGCATCAGTCTGAACTTTACACAGTGCAGTGACATCAAAGTCCAGAGCCCTTAAAATGATAAACAACAGAAAAATGAAAATGTTCACCGCAAAGAGCGAGTTCGATTTAGCAGTCTTTAGTCACCATCGAGAACAACGCTAAAAGAACACTTACCTCACACACAGCACGAAAACAGACAACGATCAAAATAAAGATTTGTCAAAATATACGTTTGAAACTTTCAAACTTTTCATCAAGAACCATCTGACCATGTAACTCACCATTATCAAGAGATAATCAATGTGCAAATCGAAATATGTAACTTAGAAATACAATAGTTTCAGTATTGGAAACAGGTACCGTCCGTCAGCTAGCGTTTGAATTATGTGTTTAATTTCTCCCTAGCATGAAATGTCCTCAATGCAAAACAGCTTTTTGTCAGATAAACGAAAGCAAAAATCCAGTTAGGCGAAAGCATATACAATGAACATGAATTTAGCTTTCACTTCCACGAAAATGCGCTCCTTACATCCAGAGAAAATCCTCAGTAGAGGACGGGTTATTTAACTGCTTATTGTTTGCTGACGAAGAATGCACACCCATATTATTAAAGAAAGACCCGTTTAGTATGTTCCCCAAAGCGATTTTTCAGCCTCAAACAGAAACGCATACCTTATGCCACCTGCCCTCTTCTCGCCTGTGGTTCGTGTCATTCACTTCATCAGTTTGGTCAGAACTGAAAGTATGAGAGTCCCATTAACGACTCAAAAGCACACCCTTCCCAGCCAACGTGGAACGTTCCCACAACCTTCATTAACGTTTTATTCAAGGGTGTTTAAAGGTTAGGGCAGAAAATTAACGTTTATAGGATGTTCTAATAGGGTTATTACTAGTTGATTAATATCCTAATGGTAAGAGAACCCGTTCTTATAACAAAATTCTCAAAACATCATTTTGATGAAATTTGTATCTCTGAATGTCCTTTTGTTTTTTTTTCTTCTTAGCCCCATTACTGCATCTATGGCTATATTAATGGCCAGAAAGTTAATCCACACAAGTTGATCTATGCACACAGACACACACACGTTAGGGGAAGGGCAATTTCACATCTTCAATTAAACTCACCTGCGTGTATTTTTGGACTGTGGGAGGAAACACGCTGACACAGCTGGTGTTGGGTTTTGTTTCTTGTTTAGGTATCATGCCTTTTTTATATTTAGTCATGTGATTCCCTTGATCCATGTATTCCTGTAATTAGTTCCTTTGTATTATGTGTCATGTTCTCACTGGGTGGTTTAGTCATGTGTCTTTGGTTCTCATTGGTTGGTTTATGTCATGTAACTCCTGTTGTTTGGTATTTATAGCCCTCATGTGGCCATTGTCGTTTGTTGAGTAATTGGTGATTAATCCCTGTAATCTTCTGTTAGTGAGTTCATGTTTTTGGTCAAGTCAGATCAAGTCAAGTTAAGCCTTTGTTTATTGTTTGATCAGTTTTGGACTTTTGGACACTTTGGACTACTCACCGCTCAAATCACAGTTTTAGTTCAGGTGTTGTGTTCAGCACGGATTGTCTCATTATATAACAGAATGCAGACCCGATGTAAATAAACTTAAACTTGTGTGGCATAAAAAAAACTCTTTAGTGATTATAAAGGGAATGCTCTTTATGCAATAGCAGTGGATGGCACTAAAATTTTATACATATGTAATATTAAGGTTACAGCACCCTCACTAATTTAAGAAACACACGGATTTGATTCTGGAGCTGCTATACATTCCCTGCCAGTACCAAAACTCGAACCCACTACTCTTTGAAATTAGGTCACGTTTAATAACTTCTTTCGCACATGCCTATACCCCGTGGTCCTTAATTAGCACAAAAGATTCTACTCATTATATCAGTGACATGAAATGGGTGTGACAGATGAAACATTGTGTTGAGAAATATTAGATTTTTTTTTTCCCCAAAAAAACATTTATTTAATCTCATACAAAAAGATGAAAACTGGTCCATTAGAAAAAGAGACATTTCATTGTATAGCTTACAAACATTTTCTCATCTGCTTAACTGGTTTCAAGATATTAAGATCATTTTGTCATGCTTTTAAGTGTTTCTTTCATTCTGACAACAGAATCGATAAATAAAACTTTAAAAAGTTTCATTGGTCAAAAACAAAAAATATCCAGATTATCAACATAAAAGAAAGCGCTTCCAGCAGTTCAGACTGTTATAAAAATGTTTCTTCAATCTCAGAGGGAAAGCATCAAGTCTACATTTGTAGTTTGTTGAAGATACATGAAGAATGAATATACAGCACACTTGTCTTGAGCTTGACGACGTCTGGTTCATCTTCCACCCGGCAAACGAATTATGATGCAGATAGTGGCTTTATCCTTGATCCCATGGTCAGAGAACTTGTCGGTGTCGTTCAGTTGTTTGCTGGTGTAGAGTAATCGTAACGCAGACGGGTCTGTGAGAAATAAATTAAACAGTTACACTTCTACTGAAACATAATGTACATCTCTATGTATAACTCTGTGGCTCCTCTGTGTCAACCGAACCCATGTATTCATATTTCTTAAAGTGTTCACATACCTGATGCCTCCTGTGGCAGTTTTTCAGCAAGTTTTTGTTTAAATTCCGCCACCGTCGTGTTATTGAATTCTTCCTCCGAACTGGCGACGTCTATAGTTTTCTTCTCGCCTTGCATTCCGATCACAAAGACTTGATAGATTCTCCCCATGTCTCACAGACGCAAAGAAACACAGACTGGTGTTAAGTATGTTACACTTTTTCTTTTTGACTGCATGTGAACGAAACTAGTTTTGAAAGGTATCGTCAAAGTAAAGGACCTGTCAGATAAGATTATACAGTGCACACGTAATGACCGATCACACCCAACCCAAACTAATAAATTCAAATAACCCTTTTGGAAAGGGTGTGATTTCTCCTAAAGCCTTGCAAAACAGAAAGTGAACGGACGGCTTGTTATTTCGAAGATAGCAGCGCAATTCCGAGGAATAAAAGATTTTTCGTTCCATTGTGTATTTGCCTGTTATTTCCATATTTATTCTTTTTTAATTCACTCTTCAATTGCGGAAAAAATAGTTATTTCATTGTTCATCGAAACATCCGCTAGTCTAAGTGGCGGTTTCGTTTTCTTATTTTCTAAACTGAAAGCGAATACCTCATTGGTTTGCTTCACAGGTAAGATATTGGTCCGCTTTCCAACTTTCTCATTCATGCTTTTAGTTATTCTAGACGAACGGAACAAGGAGCCTTCATCAAGATGCAAGACAACAAATTCAGTGGACAGTACGACGTCAATGATGAAACGCTGAAGTTTGTCAGACGGAGAGACGACATAAGTAAGTTTATCCCCACAGGAGTTAAATGGATGAATAATCTCTCACGTTAATACAATACTCAGAGAAATTAAAGTGCTGTGTTGTGGCTCTTAGCTCTAGATGATGACCCCAACATTCTAAGAGCAGAAATGTCTTGTGGCCACGCTGTGTCCCCGGAATCGCTGACGGCTTGGTGTCGCAGTTTGTTGGACCAGGTGGGTCAGAAATTCTCTGTTCGGTTAAATGTTCAAAAATGAAAAGTTTTTAAAAAGTAGGCTAATTATCATGATCCTCATATCCAGGGGCGGATCTACTGCCACCCTAAAAAAAAGCTGTGCCACCCCAGAATTATCACAGAATAAAATATAAATGTAAGCAGTGTTTCATGTGCTAATTTTCAGCCGCAGCGATGACAGCGTAACGCAAAAATAGTGGCAAAAAACACGTCTTTCAATAAAATGTGCACGCAGCGCGATCAGTGTATTCGACTCATTAACAAATGACTCTTATGAACCGGTTCATTTTGAGTCAAAAACACAAAGCGCGGCCCAGTTCACTAACGAATTGTTTTTACACGTGTCCGTAATTGGGATAATTACTGCTTCTCGGCTAACTCAGAAGTCTTCTGAGAAATCTAATCCCGTCCGGATATGTCTGAGATTTACAGCGTAATTTTTTGGTGATCCGACCAAACCGTGGTGATCCGATTAATAAGTAAGTTAAACATTAAGTAGCAAAACTGATGACACACCAATCAGAATCTCTGCATCCAACAACGGAGAGAAGAGAGAAATTAACGAATCATTTACATGGGTGTTATACACATACAGTGTAATTATAGTACAGTACCAGTAGATTAGATGATGGACTTTCACTATTTTATATGTACAGTAAACCGTAGCTCATGTTGTACACCTTCAAAAGTGTGACTGTCAAATTTTATTTATAACCATTTTTTATGTGTAGCCTACTGTATTTTTTGCAGAACTGAGAGATATAGTCTTGTGTTAGGAGTACAAATTATTATTTTTTAATTACTGTAAGCATTTAAAAATACCTGTAATAACTAGATTGAAAGGTTTGAAAGACATGTTTATGCTGGCTTGTCTTAAAGTCTTGTTTAAAAACAAATAGTTTGGTCAGTTACAGATGTTTGCTAAAGTGTTGCTAGTTGGTTGCTAGGATATTCTTGGTGGTTGCTAGGCTCTTGCTATGCAGTTGCTGGGGTGTTGCTAGATTATATGAAAATCAAACATTGTTTCCAAAACTGATCCAGTTTCATTACTTTGATATTATAATATTTCTTTCTAGTGTTAGGAAATTATCATCGACATTAACATCTTAAACTTGCACTAAAATGTGATTTATACCATCTAAGTAGTGATTGAATAGAATCACATGTCGTCTTTAGTGATACAAGCTCAGAAACATTTACAGTGTAACCTGTACCAGTGTGTATATATATATATATTATTTACTGACTTGGTGCCATGATGGACACTGAAATGTTACTTATTTTTTTCATTTTAAACAGTATATATGATTACTTAATGGTAATGCAATATTTGTGAACACAACTGTGTATGTCAGACTATAAATCCCTAAAAACTATGGATGGGGGGCTTGCTTTGGTGTTTCCACCCCTCACAGACCCCATGCCACACCTTTGCCACCCTAAAAAATGTTTTCTAGATCCACCCCTGCTCATATCGGTTTTGTTGCTCTGCGCGCACATTTTAGACATTTAAATCTGAAAGCAAACTTTATGTATTTTAATGCAACTGTGTGCCTTTATTTGGCTAAAGAAATCATTCACAAGCTTCTCAAATGTTTATCTATGATAAATGTCAGCTCTGCTTAAAAGGAGACTTTTGTGCTGTTTGACACTTCAAATTCACAAATTCAGTCAACAAAAAAGACCCTCTAAGCCAGACATATTTGCTTCTCTGAAATCATGTACGCATTTATGACAATTATCAGCAACTGATAAAATAAACTGTCAACCAACTTTTTTTCAGTCTAGAAAATAATAAAAAAAAAAAACCAAATAAGTCTTTCACAAGAATGTGCCTGTATTTCAACTGGTATCTGTAAACATTTTGGTTTTATTCTGTTCTTCTGACAGGGTCAGTATAAATTTTGCTGTCCAGCTATCACGAAAGGGACAGAAAAATGTAACGCGGAGTGGCCGTACCTGGAGGTCAGGAAACTGGCATTGCTTAGTGATTCAGAGCAGGCTCATTTCGAGGAGAATATGGCTCTTATGGCAGCAGCTGAGTACTGCGAGTTCAAATCAGTGAGTAGCAATAACATTTCATTAAATATGTCTGTGAATCCACTGACAATTAAAAATTAACTTTCTGGTTTGTGTCTCTATAAGTGTCCAAGCTGTGGGTCCTATGTTGAGCGAGAAGATCTGGCCAACCTCTGTGTGAAATGCACCATCTGCACGTCTGTAAAAAAGAACATCTACCAGTTCTGCTGGCAGTGTATGAGAGAATGGAATGGAGGAGCTGTTCTCTCGGTCCGCTGTAGTTACGACGACTGTGTCAACCCAGATGTTGATAAGCTAACAAAATGTACAGATATGAGGCTGCCTTATGTGAACAATGTGGAGTGTCCTGCCATTCGTGCCTGCCCGACCTGCGGACTCCTTCTGGAACACAATGGGTTCGCTTGTAAGAACCTTATGTGTAAGCGCTGCAAAGTGGAGTTTTGCTTCCTTTGCCTAAAGCTGAAAAGTATTTGCAATCCGAACCATGGACCTTATAATGTCTGCTCAGTTGCACCACGGCAGACTGAAATTCCAGTTTGGAGGAGATAACGTGTTAGAGACATGACTGATTAACTTGGAATAGATATGACTCACTTTGTACTCAGGTAATTACATCTAGCTCCTTAGCTTACTTTAAAATATTTTTAAATGGCTGTTTATAATGATTACTTTTGACAGGACACACTGTTGTATTTCAACAGCAGTTTTTGTTTTCTAAATTGGTATAAAAAATGTAATTAATGCAGTGTGCAACATGAAATAACAATGCTTTTCAGCTTATAAAGACTTTTCATTTGAAATGTATCTGATGCTTTCAAGGTTTGAGGGATTGAATAAATGTTATTAAATAAACTGTTGTATTTTAATGAAGTGCCAAATGATATGTTGATCAAACAATACAAACAAACCGTAAGGCTAAAGCTACCGACTGTGCTACGTATATATTCATCAGAGGAAATGTTCAAAACAGCAACAGCTCAGCACTATTGGGAGTCATGCATTACAAATGTAATAATATTACAGTAGTATATTACTTTTTGCTGTAATATAACGCATTACTAATCAAATTTGGGTAATATTATTACTCGTTACAATCTCAGTAAGGCAAGTTACAACAACATATTTTAGCTCAACAGTACGTGGTGAATTTACCAACACCGCAAAACAGCACCAGAGAAAAAATCCGCTTGTAAAATAGTTTGTGTATTTCCTGTTGCTGGAACTCGATGGTTAAGATGACTGCCGAGACGGATTCTACATGTGTGAGATTGACACACTCCCGTTTTATTCATTTCATCAGAGAAAATAATAAGAATGCATAATCGGGTGTAATGTATGTGCGACACCAAACTCTCAACATGGAGAAATAGCAAGAATAACTCCTGGAAACACCAGGACTGGTGCCACTGTAAAATCCAATAGTTTACCTTACTTGGATATAATTAGTTATCTTTACTTAGTTGCTATACTTACTAGGTTTTATTAAGTTACAGCTACTTTCAAGCGAGTAAAACAGTTTACTAACTGCTTTGAGTGATGCTTACTTAAAATATTCAAGTAGCCACAAAGGAACCAATGACATTAATAAACCAGTGAGAGGCAGCAGTGCACTAATATGTTGCTAATTTGCAAAATAACAACAGAAGAAGATGAGAAGCTTTTTTTTTTTTTTTGTGGTGGCAATTGTTAATCTGCAGGTATTTTTCACTAGTTACATTCACTCATTTCCCAAAGTCATCTTGAATGTTGTTTTAATACAACTATATATTTGAGAGAACATCACATAAGCTGACTTCATAAATTGATGTTGATTTTCGTAAAATGTTTGTGTGTCTTATTTTATTTATTTATTTTTTATTATTTTTATATTATTATGATTTTCTTCCTATTGGTGCAGCAATGCAACATGAAATCATAGTTTTTGATTTCAAGTAAAGAAACGTAATAAGAACGTTGCTTTCAGAAGGTAATCTTCTAATTCTGATATTTTGATTAGCCAAATCTTTTAATTCTTTAGCCAATGTATTTTTTATATTTATTAATGAACTTTTACAATTTCATTGTTCTTCATAAACACCTTGAGAAAGTTTATTGGGTTAAGACAATCCTTTAATATTTGGGGTAATGTGCTCAAGTCACAGACTTCAACATTCAGCACGTGAATCACAACAATGGTAACAATTCAATTTTGTTTATTTTTATTAATTGTGACAATAACCATTATATTATTTTATTTTCTCTTTTTGTTGTGCTACTACTGACACAAGTCAGTAAATAAACAACAACAGTAAAACAAAGCAATTGCATAATTTATTCATGCCGCAATGCACTCTGGGAGTCAGTGATAGCTATACTCAATCAAGAGTAAACCTCCAGTAAAGGATCAAGTACACCCTACAGTTCTTTTTTAGTAACTAGAACTCTTGTGTAAGTAAACTATACTAAGCATTTGTCAGTACAACATACTATTCCTATTTCACATTACTTAGTTTTTTTAAGGCAATCGGTTTGCATGCTTTTTTTAGGGGTGATCGGATGCTAAGTTCACTTTTACATGCTGTTTGAACATTAATGTGTGTTGTCAGTGTATGTACAAATCTACCCTATAATGATAAAAATCCATGCAGTGGTTTTTAATTAATCTGTAAAAATAATATCCCCTTTTTCAAATCGAGCCGTTCTCAGATGCCTGTCGTTGTGGCATCACATGACAGAGGACACTCCCACAATAGTTGATTGACATGAGCGTCTTACCTCAGACCAGCTGTAACAGTCCGACCTCCATTGTTTTGATGCCGGAGCAGGGATGTAAGTTAGACAAGAATATCTCAGATTGAGTGATTGAGGTGTTGTGTTGCTGGATGTAATAATGAACATAGTGGTCGTCATTTACTCCCGACATCTGAGCCGCTGAAGATGCAGTAAATTACGTTTGTTTGCGAAGGGAATGCACCTCCTGATCTATGATATATCCGTCTATGTTCGCGCGAATCATTCATGATCCAGCTTCACTTACAGCAGAAGTGAGTATAAGCGTTTTTTTATGAATCTTTGCGATCGCCTTTCCTTATAACGTGGTAGTTAGGAAGTTTAGCGGCTAAACGCGGCTACATGCGGCTAATGTAAACAATATCCTTCCACAGAGAGAAGAGAGGGGCGGGTTGAGCAGAGCTCATTTGCATTTAAAGGAACAGCCCCTTAGAATGAAATGATTTTTGCTGAGCTCATTTTGACAAGGTAAAAAGGGTGTTGTTTTACAAAACCATTGAGAATTTTTAATCAAAGTATATTAGAGACTTTTCATTAAGACCCTAAAGAATCATATCAACTTGTGGAAAATGGGCATCCGATGACCTCTTTAAATACATCGCGAATATGGACACATTTAATTAGATTCATGTCGAATGAGAGAGGTAGGCTGCGTGAGAACAACGCGTTTGCTTTCAGTTTCGCTTTAAATTAGCCTAATTTGTTTTGGCTTGTTTAGCAGCTTATAAATTTCATGCTTGTTTTGTTCCGAAAACCGTTCAAAATAGTCTATAGACTAAGTATTGTGTTTATTGTTTGTGCATTTCGCTTTATTTATAAATGTAATATTGTTTGTGCTTATCTGTGTTTAACCTAAACTACAATTAACCTTAATGTAGATCTACGGTAGCCTATCGAAATATGATTTTATCCTTTTATGCAATATTGACCTACCTCATTACCCTCCACTGGATGTATAATGAGCAGCAATAAAGTACATTTTGGTATTTTATAATGCCTAGTCATACTTCTGTGGATATTTTGGTGAAAGTAACTGTAAAAAGTGTCATGGTAAAACTGGTAAAAGTAGTGTCATGTCATGGAAAATGAAGTAGAAAGAGCCTTTTTCTTATTTTGCATGGCCACAGCTTAAGGTTTTCAACATTCATTTAAATGTGATGGCCATACAACAAAATAGGGTTGTCCATGGTTTCAGAATGTGTTGTGGGTGTATAGTGCCAGGATGAGTGTGAAATTTCCCAGCCTGAAATTTTGTCCCAGTCCTGCCCTGTTCTACATGGTGGATGTTTAGCCTTGATTCATTAGCTGATCAATTTTAAATGTGAGTTATTTTGTGTTAACGTGTCAGTATGATGTGAGGTCCAGCTACCAGCATGACACAAAAACAGGTAGTAGTAATGGGTACTTTTTACTTAAGCTAATAATACAAAAATTGATAATACAAAAACTGTACAAAAAAGTGCAGCAGATGCAAATAATGCAATGACTGTTGCAACTTTAACATTTTAATGATTTGAAAGGATATTATAGCAAAGTTATTTTTTTTTTTCATGATTATATGATTGACCTGAAGAATGAAAGCTATATAAGACAGTTGGGAAATTATGAGTTATATCACACTCAAGGTGTGACAATACACTAGAACTAGACAATCGTTTGATACTATTTTTAAGAAATTTTCAATGACAAAATATTTGTGTTTTAGATTACAAAAAGTAAAACAATGCAGTTGTAATTTTGAAATGTTTTAACTAATCTAGGGCCGTAACTAACGATTACTTTGGTATATCGAGTCATCAACTGATTCTTTTGACAATGGAGTAATACAGCTGAAAAACAGGCTTTAGTAGGACTATATTTATATAAAAATAACGATGAGGCAATAATAATTGGCACAAATAAAGTATCAAAACCAAGTAATTACATTGTTTTATTGAACAACTGTGTTAAAATGCATAATGTAATATGCAGATACATAATATGAACATAGCCATTTTACATACCAACAGCCTGGTGATCTTTCACTTAAATCCATTTAATTTTAAGATTTGGCCACAAACAAATGTCTTGCATCACAGCTTTTTTAAGGTATCCCACTTCTTTTCCATTCATCAGTGCCTCGACTTTACAATTGGATATGGAGAGCGGGGACGGTTGCAACACTTTTTGAATTTTCTTTAGTTTCTCAGAGACTGTTTGTATTAGAACGCTGTAGCAATTAATCCACCTGAAGCGTTGATGAACCCACGTGCAGTTTTATTGTAACAAATGTGAAATCCAAACAAACAATAATCCAACAATGACTTGATGACTTGACTTGAAAACAGACTTGACTTGGCATGGACAGACTTGGCATGGCATGAAACAGACTTGAACAGAAACATAGACTCACCAACAGCAGGTTTACACTTTAATACAGTAATATTTATACCAAACACTGAGGGTTACGTGACACAATCAACCAATGAGAACATGGCACATTGAACTAAGGAACCAATGGCAGGAACACAAGAGGGCAAGGGAAGCAAGACACAAACAGCATGAATCAAACTACAAAATAAAAGACATGAAAACACGAACATGAACAAAACCCAAACCCCACATTACAAAAGCCTTAGTGGGCAAGTGCGCCAACATGCAGTGCTATTGCACTACGGCCGTCCCGAGTTCGAAATCTCTTCCACGTCACTTCCTGTCTCCTCTCCACTATCCTATCATTTTAATAAAAAAAAGGGAAAGCCAAAATTTTTAGTACAAAGCCATCTGTCAGCTACTCACCCACACTGCTGTAACATGTACACATATACAAACAATTTACACTTGAATAGACAAAGTGAAATGTTGCAACAGGGGACAGTTGCAAAATTCATTCAAATGTAATTAAGTCATTCTTAAATATAATTTCGCAATATCTTGATTTTATTTGTGCACAGACAGGGTCTTCAATAAGGCTGTAGAAAACCAAAGAATAGTAAATGGAAAAATATTCTCAAGTAACAAGTAGATTTTTAACCTATTCACTTAAAAAATGAGAGATACCTAACTACTGAAAGGGGTTTATTATTAATCCATAAAATTACATTCACGTAATCTTATGGCAAGCTTGTAGATCAATGTTGTGTTAAGGGACAGCATGTTGGAACCGCAACTGATAGCTGTGATAAAACTTGGTATATTAGCTTGACACAATATCATTGACACACGCTAGCTATGCCTATTGTGCAGCTCAGAAAACACTGATTAAAATGTTAGGCTTTTACAATGCGTCACACAAGCAACTTAGACACTATGACCAAAAATCTGATCTTTAAAAAAATTACTTTTTACCATGAAAATGATTTTTTTTTTGTAGAGAAATGGTCACGTGGCTGATTTCTTTCAGGAAGGATAAGGGGCCAATCAAGCATGTGCAGTATGAATATCATGACTGTAGCTTATTCCTGAATTTAAGACGCGACTCCCCTATTATACGCGACTTGTGTTTATAAGAGTAAAAACTTGTGATTCTGATTGAGAGTGAAAGCTGTGTTCCTCTCATACCATTGGTAGACAAACTGTAATGTGATTTCAACACGTTTTTCTGCAGCCAAACGCATGTTTGGACCTTTTAAATACATAGATTTGTTTCCGATTGGGTTCCTACATAAATTGGGTTTGTTTCAAATTCATAGCCTCAGCATGACGTCTGGAAAGTCGGCAGACATAAAATCAGGAAGACTTTCAGTCATTCAAACGAATGAACAAGAAGGCATTCCTTAAATCTTATTTTAGTTCTAAAGGATGACAGGTACGCAGTGCCCTTTACACAGGACAAATGACGCTTTTTATGACATTTCCCTTACAGTCCAAAAGGTTTCAGCTGTGGAATAGAAACCAAAACTGTTAGCTGGGATGAAATGAGCAACATCTTCAGTGTTTTTTCTCATAAAATACATACTCAGTCATATTCTTGGAAAACAGGAAAGCCTTCCTTAAGTCTCTGGAATTCTCCTGTCTCTTGAAGCAGAATTATTTTTCAGTAGAACTATAATCCTGTCACCTCACCCAGATGACATTAGGATATGAAGTAAAGATCATGTTCCATGAAGATATTTTGTAAATTTCCTACCTTAAATATCAAAACTTAATTTTTGATTAGTAACATACATTGCTAAGAACTTTGGAACATTTGGACAACTTTAAAGGTGATTTTCTCAGTATTTAGATTTTTTTTTTTTTTTGCACCCTCAGATGCAAAAAAGATTTTCAAATAGTTGTATCTCAGCCAAATATTGTCCTGTCATAACAAACCATACATTGATGGAAAGCTTGTATAAATCTCAGTTTTAAAAAATTGACCCTTTTTTGTGGTCCAGGGTCACAAATATTATTTAAAAAATATGTATATTATTATAAAAAATATTATTATGTAAACATTTTTTAACTATGTTTAAAATAAAGTATTTCATTATTTATACACATTATCAATACATATTTTATGTTCTAAATAAATAATTTAAAAAATCATTTTTTGACAATGTTTATAAAAAATATTAACTACTATATTTCAAATTTATACTACTACTGCACTTAATTAACACATTAATAATAATCTTTGTAACAAGTAGTTGTTGCAATATTTGTTTAATTATTCAAACATATTGACAATTATATTTATAATGTAAGATGTGAAATTATTTCCTCATGAATTCAAAGTCCAGGAACCCCGACAAAAACAGATGCCATGCAACAAAACAATAAAACTAATCTGGAGAAGAGATCTTCAAAGAGGGCAAACAACACCACCTCTATTGCTCATTTACAACCCCCTTCCTCCCTCTCCTCTCCCTTCCTGCATCTCACACTTTTCCCCCAAAAGGTTCCACTGAAAGTCACTACGAATGTCCATATATTACATGTGTTACATTTTGTGAATATGTTGAAGTTTCCCTTTCATGTTTGCTATCATTCTAAAGGTCTTAGTGCGATTGGTAAAATGGTCTCAATTTCACAGAAGTCACTTATATTATGAGGAAGACTGAACACTTTTGTAGAATTGTGTTTTGCTGCTGAGGGGTGTGTTTTCCCCTTAGGGTCGGGTGAGAATCTCCAGCCAGGTGTGACCCTGGGGCATGAGATCTCCTGACAAACCAAAAGGTCTTTTATGTTTTTACAACTGATTGGAAGATTTGTTTGTTTTGGTCTGGGTATATAAGCGAAGTGACAAAACATTACTTTGGGATTCTGTATTCAGAAGAACCCCACACTGTGTGTGAGAGTCTTTGGAGCTTTGCCTCCAAATCTCTCACATGCTGCTGTGTATCTCTCTGCGGTCAGGTATGCATCTCTCACTCTTAGATTTATCTTGGAGTAACTGATGTTATGTATTTATTTTAATTGGAACTGAATTTAATTCTGAATTGGATTCTCATTGTTAAACTATGTAATCGGCATGATACGTTTTTACCTGACAAATAAAATGTTATTATTTGATTCATTTTAGACTCGTCTGAAATCATTATTTCCAGTAGATTGCAAGGAGGCTGGTGCTACCGCAAGTTACGACCAGGACAGAGCAAACAGCAGGCTCAGGATTGAATGGAGCAGTAGGCACATCATCTGAGACCTACTGATTTCTATCTATCACTGATGTTAGCAAGTTGTACCGGCGAAGACTAAAAGTAAACTACACTTTTTGTGAAGGCAATCAGTAGACGGCTGTCAAAAAGGGTATTTAGTCACCTACATACCTCTGACTCAACAATCAGACTGGCGTTTTTGTGACGTAACTCGGCCGGCGTCAGGCTCTAAGCGGCACCGGGTCCCCAATGAACGAATAATTGAAAGTATAGCGAGTCCGAAATAATCAGATATCTAGATTAATACTTAACTGATATTTGCAATCAGCCTGAATTAAACACCTAAATTCTAACGATCATATGAAATTGGAGTCAGATTAAACAAGGAGCTAGATTAAAAATGAAACTAAATCCTGATAAATTAAGCGAACTTTGCAGAAGCGCTGTGAAAAGACCGAACATGCATTAGCCTTCAACCAGGCAACTGGACTCCGTGTTTGGGCCAGTGGATGGATCCTTACAATAATAAATTATAATTTATTATATATTATTTATTATATATATTTATAAATGTTTTAATGGATTAGCAGTTAATATTATTATGAAATATTTAAATTATTTATTTATATTTTAAAAATCATACATTATTTTTATGTAATTTTATACATTTATTATTATACATACATTTTATTATTTATTATTTATCATTTATTATTTACAATATTAATCTAGCATTGTAAATATATTTTTATAGTACATATTCATTTTTAGAAATGATTCTATTTTTATAATTAATTCATTAAAAAAATACTACTGAATCAGATTAACACTGTCTATAAAAAAATAACTTTAATTAATATTTTAACATCTATTTTTATAAAGATTTAAATATTAAACTATTAAAAATGAACAAAAACGTTACAATAAATATCAACTGAAAAAACAGTTTTTTTAAACACCATTTTTAAAAAATGTTTTTCTTTAATATTTGGTATTTTTATATTTAATTATTTAATTATTCAAATATTAATAAATAATTGTGTCGACTTTTTTCAGTTAAGTGCAGTCCTTTTTATGAATGTACACGTTCATTTACGGTGAAAACAGCTTGAAAAACGCTGTTTTAAATATACATTTTACTTATTTTTAAGCATTTCAATATGTATTGTAATTGGAATTTGTATATATTTAGTTGATCTATTTGTTTACATACGTTCATTTGAAAAGCGTTTGAAAACATGGCTTTTAAGTATTTTAAAACTGTCCTGAAACACACAAATACTGCATCAGTCAGATGTGTGTGTTGTGAGTCGTACTGACAGCAGTATTGTGTTTTATCTCTGCTCACACCTGTGAGGGTCTGATGTGTTTCTAGCGCCACCTAGCGACCAGTAAACAACATCATTACACCCATAATCCACACCCAGACATGGGACATGGGAGCATGGTAAACTTCCTTAAAACTGCGTGAAATACGCGGGCACGAACACGGCGAAATCAAAGCGCTTTATTTTGCATAGCAAATGTATAGAACTGGTGAACCACGTTTTTAATTCTATGATCTGTGCAGTTTCAGTTGTCGTCGTCAAACATCTGCTGGAATGAACATCCCCAGTTGATCCATAACACCTGTTCAAAATAATGTCCACAATCATCCTGTCATGATAATTCGTTTATTATGATGTAAACATTCACAGCTTCATTCCAGCTGGTTCCGAGAACATTTTGATTTACTTATTTAGCAGAACATTCTGTGTTTTCTGGGGTTATAACAAAACTGCGGTGACAGGATTTATTATAACAATATTTCTCATCAGGATTTATATCCGTGTGTTTTGTCTCCCTCGGTGCTGCAGATGGCGCTGTGAACCGCGCTGAACTCAACTCACATCCGCGCCAACATGGCGGCGGCCGCCGGAGCGCTTCTGCCCGGTGACGGGATACTGATCGCGGGCAAACTCTACTCGGGTGTCGCGCTCACTCTGGACAACTGCCTGCTGCCCACCGAGAGCGTGCACTGCAGCCCCTCGCGCGCGCACGGACTGTCCGCGCGCACGGAGGAGCAGCTTCGGAACCGGATGTGCGAGATGATCCAGAACGCGGGAATTCTGCTCCGCTTGCCTCAGGTCCGCGCTGGACGTGCTTCTCTGTTGCCTAGCAACGACTTGTCACCCCCTACTCTTGAAAACAAACCCGCTTGAAACTAGGTTAAGCTGGTTAACTGACTCACAGTCTGACCAAACTAGTCTGATTTGGGTTGAGAACGGTTTTGGGCTCTTGTCAGCTGGCCAAACTGAAGAACGCCACCCTGGAGACTAGTTAAGACCAGTTAACCAAGTGTTTTTCAGCAGGATGGTTTCACAAAGCACAGAAAACCACAACAACTCTAATGTACATTGTGTAGTTGTTGCTAAGCAACACAGAGCTCAAACCTACTAGACAACCAGAGTGTTTAAACTAGTTTTGTCTGATTTCACATCATTTCCCACATGAAAACAGATGATTGGTTGTTTTAAGTTGATGACTGTTTTACCAGGTTGCCATGGCAACGGCCCAGATCCTGTTCCATCGCTTCTTCTACTGCAAATCGTTCGTGAGACACTGTGCCGAGGTGAGATGCTAATAGTCCACTCTTGACGTTCTGCTAGCTGCCCTGATAGCACACGTACATCACGGAGATGTCTGTTTTACGTCTGAAAGACGATATTTTTTAGAGTGTTTGCTCATCTACGATACATCTATAGGAGGTTTCCTATCAGATGTCAAATAGACGTCTATTTTTATATTTTTTAAGATGTTTGTGATTTAGAGTGGATGTAAAAATATCTGTTAAAGATCACTTGATCTGGAAAGCATCTGCTGTGTACAAACATCTGACAGACGTCTTTCAGATGTCAGTTTTACATACATTCAAATGATAAACATCTTGAAGACATCTAATAAACGTCTATGTAACATCTGATAGGAATGATAGGACGTATTGACGTTGAGCAAACACTAAAAAATACGTCTTCCAAATGTAAATGCAGATGTCAAATAGACGTCTTCGTGATGTATGAGTGCTATCAGGGTAGAACGTTTCCTATCAGATGTCAAAAAGACGTCTATTTGACTTCTTTAAGATGTTTATGATTTAGAATATGATTTAGACGTCTGTCAGATGTTTGTTCACATCAGATGCTTCCCAGATCAAAAGATCTTTAACAGACATCTTGCAGACGTACATATGCTACCTGGGAAATGTCTGACAGGCGTCTGTAAGATGTAAGTTTTACATCCATTCTAAATTATAAACATCTTAAAGACATCTAATAGATGTCTATTTAACATCTGATAGGAAACGTCCTCTAGACGTATTGCAGCAAACAATGTAGACGTCAAATAGATGTCTCTGTGATGTATGTGTGCTATTAGGGGAACATTTCTAAACTATCCGTCTGCCATATGACCTTTAACCCTCTGGCAGACGGTGGCCATGGCGTGTCTTCAGCTGGCATCTAAGATCGAAGAGGAGCCGCGGCGGGTGAGGGACGTGCTGAACGTCTTCCACCATCTCAAACACGCCGCAGGAAACAGGTAACACTTCGCTCACCCGTACAGCGAGTGTGAGAGTCTGCACGTGTGTTCTGAAGCTGCAGTGTCTCGTCAGGCGTGTTAGTCCCCTGGTGCTGGACGAGGGCTACATCAGCCGCAAGAGTGACGTGATAAAAGCAGAGCGGCGCCTCCTGAAAGAGCTCGGCTTCTGCGTCCACGTCAAACACCCGCACAAGGTCAGGCTGCTGCGTTTTCACACGCATGTGCTGCATTTTAGGCCAGAAACATACGCTTTACGCAAGAGTGCACATATGTTTGCTAATGAATCGCAAGCTTGCACAGGTAGACTGGTGCATTTTCACGTGTATTTGCTGCATTTTAGGCGAAAAACATACTGTTTATGCAACTTTTCAAATTCTTTACTTTGCATTGCAAGCTTGCATGCCATATCTTGCATT
Organism: Labeo catla; assembly: GCA_012976165.1. Taxonomy (NCBI): domain Eukaryota; kingdom Metazoa; phylum Chordata; class Actinopteri; order Cypriniformes; family Cyprinidae; genus Labeo; species Labeo catla. The sequence goes on along the minus strand of VONZ01000715.1, from coordinate 362,294 downwards.
TTAGGCCAAAAATGTACTTTTGCAAATACTTAGTATGCAAATTCTGTGCTAATGCATCTTGAGCTTGCATGCCGTGGTTAGACAGATGCATTTTTCACATGCATATCCTGCATTTTATACTGGAAATGTTCTTTTTGTTAAAGTATGCAAATTCTTAACTGACACTTTTGATTTATACACAACCTGCATTTTACACCAGAAATGTACTTTTCACGCAAGTATGCACATTTTTTGCTGATGCATCACAAGCTTGCGTGCCACAGTTAGGCAGATGCATTTTTTACATGCATGTCCTGCACTTTAGACCAGAATCATACATTTTACACAAGTATGCAAAATCTTAGCTAATGCACTGCAAGCTTCCATGCAAAGGTTAGACTTATACATTTTTCACATGCAAATCCTGTATTTAGGCCAGAATCATACTTTTTACTCAAACATGCAAATTCTTTGCTAATGCATTGCAAGTTTGCGTGCAGCGGTTGGACTTACACATTTTTACAAGCATATCCTGCATTTTAGGCCAGAAACTGTATTTTTATTCAAGTATGCAAATTCTGAACTGACTCATTTTATTTAAACAGTCTTGTAAGACCAGAAATGTCATGCAAGTATGCACATTCTTCAATAATGCATCACAAGCTTGCAAGGTTGATGCATTTTTAGTAAATATCCTGCATTTTAAGCCAGATTTTATTTTTTATTTATTTTTTTTCACAAGTATGCATATTCATAGGTTATGCAATGTGGGGTTAGACTGGCACATTTTCACATGCATATGTTGCATTTTAGGCCAGAATCATACTTTGTATGCAAGTATGTTCATTCTTTGCTAACGCATCGCAAGCTTGCATGCATTTTCACATCCATTTGCTGCGAAAAACATGCTGTTCATGCGAGTATTTCAAATTCTTTGCTATGCATTGCAAGTTTGCATGCCATAATCCTGCATTTTAGGCCAGAAATGCACTTTTTACGCAAGGATGCAAATTCTTAAGTAATGCATTGTGGGTTTGCATGCAGTGGTTAGACTGGCACATTTCCACATGCGTATCCTGCATTTTAGGCCAGAAATTTACTTTGTATGCAAGTAGCCAGTTCTTTGATAATGCATCACAAGCTTGTGTGCCACAGTTAGACTGGTGCATTTTATACATGCATTTTACATCTGGTGCATAATCTGCATTTTACATCAAAAATGTACTTTTTATGCAAATATGCAAATTCTTTGCTAATGAATCTTGAGCTTGCGTGCCACGGTCTGACACATTTTTGCTGTATTTTTGCTGGCCAGTGAAGTATTTTTTACGGACGTTTACAAATTTTTTTCTAATGCATCACAAGCTTGCGTGCTGCATTTTCACATGCATGTGCTACATTTAGGCGAAAAGTATACCTGTGCTTGCAAAGTAAATTATTGCATTACTCCAGTGGTGACCAACCGCAGGACTCAAAGCGTTCATAGTTTTCTTCAAATGCAAGATTTTCAGCAAGATTCTTTTCTGTTGCTCCTCTATTACAGTAGATATGCTAACGTTCACTGTAACACTTCTTGCAGCGATGCTGAGAATGCAACAGGTTCTTGTGTCACTGTAAAAGCTGTAGCGTGACACATATCAGAACATAGCTTGCGCACATAGAAGTGTTTGTGCTCAAGTATTTGCATATTGTATGTTTCTGGCTTTAACAATCAAATGTCCATCAGGTGAGCGTGTTCTCAGAGTGTGTTACCTGTGCAGGTGATCGTGATGTATCTACAGGTTCTGGAGTGTGAGAAGAACACCAAACTGGTTCAGATGGCCTGGTGAGATCCTCAACTTAAAATGTCTCCAACACTGTGCTGAAAACGACTCGCTCATGTTAATTATAACCGTCTGTCTGTGTGTCTGTAGGAACTACATGAACGACAGTTTAAGGACTGATGTGTTTTTGAGGTTCAGGGCTGAAACAGTAGCATGTGCGTGTATCTTTCTATCAGCACGAGTGTTACAGGTGAACACACACACACACACACACACATTGTGTTTTATCCCTTCACTCTTCCATTAAACCTGACCTTCATGCCATCTCTCTGTCGTCAGATCCCTCTGCCCGACCAGCCGCCCTGGTTCTTGTTGTTCGGGGCATCAGAACAGGACCTGATAGAGATCAGTTGTTGTATTCTGAGGCTGTACACAGTGCAGTGCGAGTCATTGGCTGCTCTGCAGCAGGAGGTGGAGGAAATGCGTTCAATTTTGGACGCTCAATATAATGCGAGCAAACCAGCGGGACAAGCATCCACCACTGAAACCCCGTCAGCCGGTTTCTCTCCTGCGTCTAAAACTGGTGGGTTGATATACAGTGACGCCCGCTACCCTATTGCAACTTTGCAACCCTAACTCCAGCGTCCTTTACATATATATATTCAGCAAAATGTGTTTCTGTACATGTTCAACATTCTACATTGTCTTTTTACACATTTACTCTCTCGTTCTCCCTTAGCATCTCCTGTAGAAAACCAGAAGAATCACGAATCCCCGCTGTCACGTCTCGCCCTCAAAAACGTCTGTCGAAAGATCACAAGCAGAGACGGGTGAGTTAGACGTCAAGAGTTTCGTCACGTCTTGCATGCGTCTCGCAGTGCGCCAGCATTTGACAAGTTTCTCTCTCAGGAGGAAGCGCTTGAGTCGCAGCGACGAAAGGCGAAACACTCACTGCATCCCGTCGCCCCCCAGACGCAGGTAACCCCTCACCTGTTTCACCTGCACACCTGAATCAAACCTCGTGGAGAAGTTTCACCTGTCTGTCTTTCAGGCGCAGCCGGAGCGTTTCCTCTCCATCGCCTGGACGCACGAAGTCGCACAGACACCGGCAGAGAGAACGGGAACGGGAGCGAGAGCGGAGAAAGGGATATTCATCTCAGAGGAGATGATGTCATCGGGTTGGGGGAGGGGCCCAAAACTGACCAATCAGACAGAGTCTGTGAAACCTGTTAAACTGCCTAGAAAAAGTGTTTTGTATTGCGTATTTTTAAGAGTCTCCTGAAAAGAGCTGAAATAAAATGGAAGCATTTTAATAATTGTTATGACTCTTTTTCATTCTAGCTTCATTGCTAAACTATGAAGAGTTTGTTTGGACCCTTGATATTAAGTCCTGTGGGATCATAGTGTTCTCACTAATGAATTAGGCTGCTAACTAGTGAGGGTTTAATGAGCCTGTTGGGAACCTTCAATCCCTCGAGAGTCCTAATGCATGTGTATCTCTGGTGGAATCTCACCAGCTCCTTGTGGTATCTTCTCCTTCACCAACATGGAGCTGATGTGCTGTTGGGTTGATATATATGTGGTAACGATGGTGATGAGGGTATGAGGTCACTGACACGTCACCGTGAGAAGCTTCATAAATGCGGAGAAATTCTGAAGCGCTCTGAACGCTCGATTGTCCAGTTATCAGGCGACTCATGGCCGCTCAAGGGATGCCCATGAGCGCCTCTCAGCGTATGGCATCGTCTCCGCTCTACCTCGCCTTTTACCTCTTTCTGGTGATGCTGGGGAACGTGGGGAACACCACAGTCATTGTGGTGGTCGGGGAAAGCCTTCTGCAGGAGACGGGAGCCGTCCGAAGCTCTGACGTGATTCTGGTCAACATGGCTTTCTCCAATCTGATGGTGTCCTTGACGAGAAACTCTCTTCTGGTGATCTCCGACATGGGAATGGAGGTACGGAAGAGTGACTGTGGTGTGATGGATGAATGGACCTGAGCGAAAGTTGATGAAAAAACGTTGAAACAGCATGTACAAAAGGTTAACAAAATACATATAAGGTGTTGAAACAATGGTGCAATGCCAACTTTGATCCATATATTATGAGTAAACTTTGAGTTGCCGAATGGGAATGGAAGTGTTATCAACGTAATATGCATTTAAAAACATGGTTGACTGTTAAAATATTGGTGTAAGAGTTTAAGTACACATGAAACATTCAGTAAGACCCATCAAAACCATTGCGGTTGCCTCAAAAACCACCCAAAACCCAGCCCAAATGTAGGAGAAAATCTGATGTAGATACAAAGAGAGATTATACAAGAGTTTGGGAGCTGAACCATGGAAAATCTTGAACTGGAAAGTAGTAGACACCTAGACTTGTGTAATAGTGCTGGCAGATGGTTTTGATCAAGTTGTAGGCAGGACCAATGGTACTGGGAGATTCCACTGTACAAGAAATTTAGTAGTCCAAATCTTAGTCAACTGTGTCAAAAGCAACAGAGAATAAATCACCCTGTCTAAGATAAATGTTTATGTCAAAGCCAACTCTGAGCTACGGTAGATTGTAGACCCTGACTGAAACTTATCCACAGTGTCGTTATCTGAAAACACTAGAAGAGCTGAGACCGGGCGAAAGTAGTTTTATGGTTGGTTCACTCTGGAAATCTGAAGTCTTTGTTTTTACATTTCCCCTCAGCACACTTGTACTCATATTTCATTATTCAGCCAGGAATGAGGGAAAGTTTTCAGTCACCTAAGCTTAAATGGAGCAACGGCGTCTAAATGTCAGCTCAGAATATAATAGAATTACACAGAGTAGTGAGACTTGACAATGTAGGACACTGTCTCCAGCCAGTTTTGCAGGGAAAAAAAAGTATGACTTTATTCGTACAAAGGCAATTATGATGCTAAAATCATCAGCGTGGCTCTTTCCTTGCAGGTGTTTCTCAATAGAAACTGGTGTCGCTTTATGATGGGCATCTGGGTTTGGCTGCGCTCCGCCAACGTTTGGTCGACGTTCTTCCTCAGTGCGTTTCATTTTCAAACGTTGCGCCGAGTCGCCCCGCCCATTACGAACGTGCACGGCCACCCCGGACCCCCAAAATCCCTCGTATTCGGGTTGTGCCTCATCTGGAGTCTCAATCTGATGTACTCCATCCCAGCGTTCATCTTCTCCAAGAACGGAGACGAGAACTCCACCGAGGTCAGTCTGTCTGTTTACCTTTTGAACTATCTATAGCACCAGGGGTGTTCATTCCTGCTCCTGGAGGAGCTCCAACACACTCGTCTGGAAGTTTCTAGTGAGTCTGAAGGTTCCAGAGTGTTTAATTAGGGTTGGAGCTGAACTCCAGGACAAGGTTTGGACACCCCTACCATAGTCTTTTATGTAACTGGTGTGTTCTCGTCCAGTCGCTGATGCTGGTGAGCAGCACCACTCGGCCGCTGCTTGGCTGCATCTGGAGCTTCCCGTCGGTCTACAGCGGCCTGGCCTTCGCCACCTCCTCCATGGTGATCCACGAAATGATTCCCATCTTCTTGATGAGTGCCACAAACCTGGGCTCCCTGTTGACGCTCTACGCTCACGGACAAACGCGAAGAGCCGCCAACAAGAGTCAGGACGCGCCGGTCATCACCCGGATCCCCGCCGAGCGACGGGCTGCTAAGGTGAGCTCCATGTTTCTAACCCAACTCTTAGTATGCAGAGCTCGGTAGATTACTTAAGAAGTAATCCGTTAGTTTGTTACTGATTACAGATTACATGATGAAAACTGTAGTTAGTGACATAATCTCAGTTACTTGTTTTAGGTAATGTAATCGGATTACTGTCTAGATTGCGTTTTTAATCAAACTTGTTTTGAATTTACCATTAAACATACCATATATAGTCTAATTACAGTTAATTTTTGGAATCTGATTACGTAGTTCAGGTTACATGTAATCCATTACTACCCGGCACTAGTATGTATTAAACGGAAGAGCTAGAGTGACATTTTCTTCCCGCAAAATGGTTTTACAAGCCGTTTTCTGTGCAATTTCCTGTGTTGATACATTTATCGGACTCATAATTGCATATGCCCCCAAGTGCAAGATGATGTCATCAATGTTTTTGGTCTGTTTTTCCAACAGTGATTTTAAATGTGACCCTAGACCACAAAACCAGTCAAAAGGATCAATTTTTTAAAAATAAATAAGCTTACCATTGATGTATGGTTTGTTAGAATGGGACAATATTTGGCCCGAAATAAATCTATTTGAAAATCTGGAATCTGAGGGTGCAAAAAAATCAAAATATTGAGACCTTTAAAGTTGTCCAAATGAAGTTCTTAGCAATGCATATTACTATTCAAAAATTAAGTTTTAATATATTTACAGTAGGAAATGTACAAAATATCTTCATGGAACATGATCTTTACTTAATATCCTAATGATTTTTGGCATAAAAGAAAAAAAAGAAAAAGAAAAAAAAGTTTTGTGGTCCAGGGTCACAAATATCTACTAAAATGTTCACCTTTTTTGGGACCCTAGCATGTTGATGACCTTAACCTTACATCCATGATTTGGATTTCAATGTACAAATCCAACTAGTTAATAGGGACCAGCGAGGCTTACTAAGCAGTACAGTCCCAGACCCAAACCTTAATTATTCTGTGAAGATGTCATTTCCTCCACTAATGATCTTCGTGGATCCTCTGTTACGACTGAAATCCTCTGGGAAGAGCAGATCACCCTCCAGTGGGAACGCATGAGCAAGTCGCTTCATGTTTTGACTTCTGCAGTGAGTGACAGAGGTGTTTCTACAAGAAAGTGACATTTCTGTGTTTTCTCAGGTGATTCTGGCTCTGAATATCCTCTTTATCTCATCTTGGGGCGCCAGCGTCATCTCTGTCAACTATTTCAACTACAGCCGTGGATCGTCCAGCTCTTCCACAGAGTTCCTGCTCATCGTCGCTCGCATCGCAAACATCACCTTCATCGCGCTGTCGCCCATCGTCCTCGCCGTGGGGCACAGGAGACTCCGAGCTTTTCTGAAGTCAATTCTGTCGCGAATAATTTGATAGACAGCCGTATCTCTCTCTATATGGACAGACAAAGTATAGATATCAAACACATGCCACATATTCTGCATCATAAAAGTGTGTTTTTGTGTGTCACATGATTTATTTTTAATAAAGCTGCATGTATTTACTCAAATACGAAGACTCAGGGTTGTTTGCCTTTCAAAAAGCAGTTGAGAATCATGATTATTGGATGTGAATTCAATTTGAAATAGGATGTTGTAGATTTAAGGAAAAAGAATTAACAAGCATCTGGTTTATCGGCGCCAGGCTGAATGAATCTGAAGTGTCAGTAAGTGTCAATAAAAACTGAAGAGTCATTTAAGTAATTTAATTTGTCTTGGGAAGCATGCAGTAGAGACTGAAAAACGTCTGTTGTCTCAAATAATATGTTTAATATTATTTCATGTCTGCCAGGGCCGATGGCTTTGGACGAATTCAGATATACGCTAGATTACTTCTGTTATAATCAACGAAGGTTTGCAGTGTGAGCAGCTTCATAGATTATAATAGGAGTGATCTAAGTGTCACATCACGTCGCACCGCTGAAGACTCCAGTGTTTAAAGATGACATAAGGTGAACGTGTTTCTTTACTCTTAGATTGTGTATTTACTTTTCAAACGCAAATACAGTCATGTACATTCATGTTTGCCAGGTTTTCTTTCTTACACTGAGCTGTCATCCGGTTAAATGTGAAACTGTGCAGGCTGATTGTATTGACATTAACCCAGCATATTCTTTACATTTATCCACCAGATTATTTTTTTTTTCTAACCCAGGATTTTTTAACAGAGCAGAGTCTTCAAAATTCAGCAAACAGCATGAAAAAGCAAACAAGATGGATTCCCTGAACAGAAACATGTAAGAAGTTCTCTTCTTGTCTCTGTGTTGTGTTATCTTGACAGCAGTATTGAGTTGTGTTTTATCTCTGCTCACACCTGTGAGGCTCTGATGTGTTTCTACCGCCACCTAGCGACCATTAAACTACATTAACATACTGAACGACACACCACAGGATTGATTTAACTCATAATCCGCTAGCAGATAACTGAGATGAGGAAGCGCGAACTGTTTTCATTGTTTCATTATTTTATGTATCGTATTTAATTGCCCTTTGGTCCAATTTTTACACGAGAACAGGGCGGGAAAGACTACTAAACCTTACAAACCAACAGTAGTTTCAGTTTTAGATAACCATATGTTCAGTCAAAATAGCACATATTTAAGCTTACATATATTTATATTGTTTACCTCATCATTCTGAATCTGACGGTTTCTACCTGTCGGAGATTATCCATCGTTCTCCGAGGTAAAGACTGACAACCGATCAGTCTCTTGTTAATAAAATTGAGAAAACGCGTAGGAAACATTCGAAGCACGTCCGTCTGTTTGCGTTTCTTGACAGTTTAAAAAGCGCGCGCGCGCCGTTTTACCAGCCACCTTCGCGCGCTTTTAGTGGAGACCGTTTTATGTATTTGAATAAGATTGTGCATCAGCCTGTTTACACAATTTTACATCGCGATTGGTTTATGGAAATATGTGAAATGCATTTCTGTATGTTTTTTAATTCTGACTTTTTTTCTCAAAATTGCGTGATACGAACTCACAATTTGAACGTTTTTCCTCAGAATTGAGATAAAAACTTGCAATTGAAGGTTACAAAGTTTAAACTGTGAGAGAAAAACTCACAATTCTGACTTATTCTTAGAATTACATGATATAATCTTACAGTTGTGAGAAATAAAGTCAGAATTGGGAGATACCATTTTTTTTCTTTTTTCTTGCAATTACAGGTATCTCGTAATTCTTACTTTTTTCGCAATTGTTTATATGTTGCAATTCTTCATTTTTTTTCTTGCAGTTCTGACTTTTTCCTCACAGCTGCAAGTTTGTATCTTGAAATTCTGACTTTTTTCTCGCAATTCTGACTTTTTTTTCAGAATTGTGAGATATGAACTCACAATTGCGAGTTATAGTCTTATTTTGAGTAGAGGGAAAAAAACACCAATGTGTTCTCAGAATTGAGAGTTTATGTCTCACATTTGCAAAAAAAAAAAAAAAAAGTCAGAATTGTGAGATAAAAAAAATCACATATACTTTTTTAAAAAAATATTCAGTGGCGGATACAGGTTTCATAGGTGGCTGATATTTGTTATGATTGATTTTAATTAATGCAAATGGTCACACTCGAAACTCACACTTGAACAATAAATGATTGTTGCAATGTTTAAAATGAAAGTGAATGTATAAAATGTTTTTCTTTCAGTATATCACTGTGTGTCTTGTCTTTCAGGTCAGTGGTCATCTCCATCTGTTTCTCTTGTATGCACAAAATCCCACAGTGTGGAAAAACAGATTTTTATCAGGTCATCAGGTTGGTGGATACTACTCTGCATACAAATAAAATGCAGTACAAATAAAATGAAACCAACATAATAACTGCCATGAGACATAATAACTCAGAATCAGTAGTTTTTTGTGTTGAGAGGATTGACCATCCCTAATCATCTACATTGTTGTTATATCACGACTCCAACAACAACCGTCAGGAGTTTTTGTTTGTGGACCCACACTCTGTGGGATTGTGGTGGGCTTGCTAATGAATTAGCCTGCTAACTAGTGCGAGTTTAATTAACCAGGTGGGGATAGTTACTCCCTCGTGTGTGAAGATGCAAGTTCAGCTCGTGTATCCCAAAACATCCGTATCTCTGGTGGAATCTCACCTGCCATTCAGCGCATCTTCTCCTGTGACAGCAGGACCGGGACGGAGCGGATGCTGTTTTGGCTCGATATGTATTTGGTAACCACAGCCCATAAAAGGGGCTTGCGGTCGGTGGGCGGAGAGGGAGGTGCTGGGATGGAGATATGACAACATCTCTGAGATGTTCTGAGAGAAGCTCCATTTATGATTGAAGACGTCTGAACACTTGACCGGCGAAGTATTAGAAGAAGCATGGCCCCTGATAGAAAACCTTCGAGCATCAGTCAGAGCATCTCTTCATCGCCGTTCTACTTCGCCCTCTACATCATTCTGGTGGTGCTGGGGAACGTGGGGAACACCACGGTCATTACGGTGGTCGGGGAGAGTCTTCTGCGGGAGACGGGAGTCGTCCGAAGCTCTGATGTGATTCTGGTCAACATGGCTTTCTCCAACCTGTTGGTGTCGTTGGTTAGAAACACGGTCGTGATGGTGTCCGATCTGGGAGCAGAGGTACGATGACCGCATGGATGGACAATTGGCTGGATGGATAATTATTAATGATTGGATGGATGTTGAGGTGTGGAGATGGAATCTGGGTTCAATCTCTATAGGGTCATTCCGTGCAAATTTCAGAAATTTCCCGGCTCAAATTTTTGATTTTGCTAATATTTTTTCTAAAGAAAGATAGACATGTATAGTGATGAAAGCCAAAATATTAAATGTCATGGATGAATATTTACCGAGTAATCCACTATTTTGTAGAGGGGGGTCAAAATGGCAATTTTCACCTTAGATTCAAGTTAGAAGTCAAGTTACAGGGGGGGTAAAGGGGACTTCAGAAAGATGGCAGCATCATTATCTTATTTTTACACAGAGATTGTTCGTTCTCTTAGTAAAATCTGTTGACTTTATCAATCTTTGTTGCATTATGTGTCAATGGTGACCATTCGAAATGGAGAAACAGCACTTTTCAAGTTTTTCTCCAAAGTTTGCATGCCTGTAACTCAAGAAGTTTTAAAGATATTTTAATGCCCTTTTACATATTGGTCATAACAAACGTTCCTTTTGGCATCTTCATTTTTAAGCCCCTGTATGGTTCGGTTCCAGAGATAATGGAATTTCAATATGGCTCCAGGAGTAAATCATTAAAATGTACACTTTTTCAGTCGTCATAAAACAAATGTAGGTGAGCTTGAAAAAATATGATACTTCATGGGTAACAATGGAGCCTCATTGAGATCCTCATATCTCTGGGACTGAATGATGAAGGGCCTTGAAAATTCAGATTTTAAAAGAATGAGAAGGTATCTTCAATGCAGTGTCTTGACAGAAAGAAACGAGATACATCTGTAGTTTCAAAATTATTTGTTCTTCAGACATTCCTTTTTAAAAGAAAAGAAGTCTCAAATTTTTTTCAAACTGACCCACATTTGGTTTTTGACCACTGAAAATGTGTACATTTTAATGATTTACTCCTGGAGCCATATTGAAATTCCATTATCTCTGGAACCGAATCTTACAGGGCATTAAAAATGAAGATGACAAAAGGAAAGTTTGTTAAGACCCAATATTTAAATAGGCACTGAGATATCTTTAATATTTCTTGAGTTACAGGCATGCAAACATGCCAAGAAAGAAAAACTTGAAAAGTGCTGTTTCCCCTTTTTTGAATGTTCACCATTGGCACACAATGCAACAACGATTGATAAAGTCAACAGATTTTACTAATAGAACGAACAATCTCTGTGTAAAAATAAGATAATGATGCTGCCATCTTTCTGAAGTCACTTTCACCCCGCTGTAACTCTGAATCTAAGGTGAAAATTGTCATTGTGACTTCCCTTTACAAAGTAGTGGATTACTCTGTAAATATTCATCCTTGACATTTAATATTTTGGCTATAATATTTCAAACCAGTGAAATGAGTGTGAACCCAACCTGGAGTGCTTTTGGTCCAATTTTGTGAAGGTTTTAAGTTGCTGATAGTAGAAGAACATCATCAGCTCACGTCTTGATAAGTCTATTGATTTGTTCTCCAAAGATTAATTGGATATTTTGGGTTACTACTAGGAGTTTGATTCATTGATAGAGTTATTGATTGTTCAGAACATCTAAAACCAGTTGTTTATTGAACAGAACCATGCTTTACTTGGTAGATTGAAGTTTGTTGGGTTTGAAATGCTAAAACTTGCTTGTTTGTGGTTGAATGGTGGTCTGTACTCCCAATGACTGCATTCCCGTCATTCCCATTCCCAACATCACCGTGTGTTTTTCCACACAGATTTACCTCAGTAGAGATATGTGTCACCTTATGATGGGCATCTGGGTCTGGCTGCGCTCCGCCAACGTTTGGTCGACGTTCTTCCTCAGTGCGTTTCACTTCCAAACGTTGCGTCGGGTCGCCCCGCCCGTCATCACCCTGCACGGCCCCCGCGGGCCCCCCAATTCCCTCATCCTCGGCTTCGTTCTCGTCTGGAGCCTCAATCTCATTTACGCCATCCCGGCGTTCATCTTCTCCAAAAACGGAGACGAGAACTCCACCGAGGTCAGTCCGTCTCTTTATCTATATTGAACTTGTGCACGGCTTCATTTGACCTCTGACCTCTTCTGCAGACGCTGATGTTGGTGAGCAGTACCACTCGACCCCTGATGGGCTGCATCTGGGACTTTCCGTCAGCCTACAGCGGCCTGGCCTTCGCCACCTCCTCCATGGTGATCCACGAATCCATTCCCATCTGCCTGATGAACATCACCAACCTGGGCTCCCTGCTGACGCTGTACGCTCACGGACACTCGCGCAATGCCGCTAACAAGAGTCAGGATGCGCCGGTCGTCACCCGGATTCCTGCGGAGCGTCGGGCCGCTAAGGTGAGCAAAATTTCAGTTTTACTGAACACTCATAAAGCATTTAAAATCTGTTGCATTCTGGAAGATTTGCTATTTGTGACCCTGGACCACAAAACCAGTCATAAGGGTCAATTTTTTAAAATTGAGATTTATACATGTTCTGAAAGCTGAATAAATAAGCTTTCCATTGATGTATGGTTTGGCCGAGATACAACTATTTGAAAATCTGGAATCTGAGGGTGCAAAAAAAACCTAAATATTGAAAAAATCACCTTTAAAATTGTCCAAATGAAGTTCTTAGCAATGCATATTACTAATCAAAAAATACATTTTGATATATTTACAGTAGGAAATTTACAAAATATCTTCATGAAACATGATATTTACTTAATATCCTAATGATTTTTGGCATAAAAGAAATATTGATCATTTTGACCCATACAATGTATTGTTGGCTATTGCTACAAATATACCCATGCTGCTTACGAATGGTTTTGTGCTCCAGGGTCACATTTTATAAAACATATGTCATACTGTAAATTCATATTTTTTTACAACTATCTGATCAGCAACTTCTCATTAATGAGTGTAAGTTTTGAATGTTACAGTGTTATTATTGCATTAACCTATTATTAATTAAAAATTTGTGAAATTCTTTGAAATTTCAAGTTACGCATGAACCAAATGATGATGCAAAATATACATATATTTTTTTTTTTCAATGTTGATAAGAAATTTTATTTCAGTATATCAATGTATGGAATTTATAAGAACATTATAATCTGAGAATTATCAGTACTGTTTTAGAATAAATGGCATTTAATTGAAATCCTTTGAATTTATAACTCATGATTGCTCAAAACAGCCCACATTTATTAAAAAACATTTATTAAATATTATTCTGAAAAATTTTCAAACAAAATTAATTCATTTTACTTGCAGATGAAAAAACTTTAACTTTCAGATGAAAAAGAGACATAACATATTCATGTTCATCAACCAAATTCAGTCCAAAAGTGTGTAAGACATAGAAAAGGTGAAATATATTTTGTAAACGTTTTTGACACTAATGTAACTTCGTAGATCAGTTTTTTTCTCCATACATAACCTGAGTCAAAATGACCTGAACAATTTGGTTAAAAATAATAGTAAAAAATCTAACAAAAATAAATGATGTGTACTTAGTTAGTTGCGTTCCCTTACTAAAAACTATGCATTTTTTAAAAATCATTTTATGTATCTTTTCCAGGTCAAACCAGACCCGAATGTGTCCCGCGAGTTGAACTCTACTAACAGAACTTCTCTGTTTTTTTCACAGGTGATTTTGACTCTGAACATCCTCTTCATTTCATCTTGGGGAACGAACGTCATCTCGGTCAACTACTTCAACTACAACCGTGGATCTTCCACCCAGTTCCTGCTCATCGTCGCCCGCTTTGCAAACATGAGCTTCATCGCGTTTTCGCCCATCATCCTCGCCGTGGGACACAGGAAGCTGCGGGCGTTCATAAAGTCAGTCCTGTCGTGCACGCTCTCTCTGTTTGGATAGACGGCAGATATCAGAGACGTGCTGCATTGTGAAATTATTTCAGCGCATCTCATCAGAATTTACACGCTTGTAATTGCCAGTAAAACTGAATTCTCTGTGACTGAAGAAAAGTGGCTTTGTTTGGACATGTTGGGCTACATCATGTTTGTCTTTAAGTGGATTGTATTTGTATCATGTCTGTTGATCTTGGCAGCTGTTTGACTGATTAAATTTACAGTTGACTAGAGATTCTTTGCTTATATCACGTTTTTGAGTTGTGCAAGATTATTAACAGCAAAGCTGACACTGTGGATCATATAAAACTAGATGAGTAAAGTTCACAGACGAACTTTGAAGTGGGCTTGAGAAAGCCTTGTCTGAAAGTTTGAATAACATTGAAAAAAAAAAGTTTGAATTTAATTATTACAAAATTTTGTTTTGGGACAGAGTGGGAACACACACGTTTATAGCATGAATCAGCATGTTGCTACAATGATTTAGGATCGTTTAGCCATGTTGCTAGCATGATTTAGCATATTGCTAGCACGATTTAACATGAATTTGCGTGCCGCTAGTATGTTTCTAACATGATCATCAAGTTACTAGCATATTGATAACGTGATTCTACCATGATTAGCATGTTGCCAGCATGATTCTAACATTATTAGCCAGTTACTAGCATTACTAGCATGTTTCTAACATGATTAACACATTATTAGCATGTTGCTAGCATGATTATCAAGTTACTAGCATGTTGATAACGTGATTCTACCATGATTAGCATGTTACCAGCATGTTGCCAGCATGATTCTAACATTATTAGCCAGTTACTAGCATTACTAGCATGTTACTTAGAATGTTGCTAGCATGATTATCGTTACTAGCATGTTGATAACGGATTCTACCATGATTAGCATGTTACCAGCATGTTGCCAGCATGATTCTAACATTATTAAGTTACTAGCATTACTGTAATGTTGCTAATTATGTTGCTAGCATGATTCTAACATGATTAGCATGTTAACATGATTAGCATGTTACTAACATGTTTCTAGCATGATAACACGTTACTAGCATGATTAGCAAGTTACTAGCATGTTGTTAGCATGATTAGCATGGTCCTAGCATGTTACTAGCGTGATTAGCATTTTGCTAGCATGTTTCTAGCATGATTAACAAGTTACTAACGTGTTCTTAGCATAAGCATGTTGCTAGTATGTTACTAGCATGTTGTTAGTATGATTCTAACGGGATTATCATGTTACTAGCATGTTGCTAGCATGATTAGCCAGTTACTAACATGTTTCTAGCATGATTAACACGTTACTTGCATGATAAGCAAGTTACTAGCTTGTTGCTAGCATGATTAGCATGTTACTAGTGTGATTAGCGTTTTGCTAATATGTTGCTAGCATGATTTGTTAGCATTTGATAGTCTGGTTTATGAAAACCATAAGTCCGATCAGTTAGAAAAGATATAGCAACCTGCCTCAGACCAGTCTGAAGGTGTGACCTGAGTTTGGTGGTTATAGCTGTAAAAGTCTAGGAGGAGATACACTTCAAAATTTAGTCTCAGAAGAAGAAGATTAAATCGTAGATCAGTAAATTCGCTTTCTCAAGCCAACTTTATGGTTTATTTGAACTTATATGCTAATGAAAATACACATACCGATAAAACAGCAGAAATGAGTAAACAATAATATAAAATGCATCACAAATTGCGATCAGTCCTGTTTTTGCACATGATTTGACACAAATAAATGCCACAGAGTCACATTTTCCCGCTCTGTGCGGTTTTCGCAACTGGTGCGTCTTTCTGCGCCGCCGCTGTAGTTTGCGGGCGTTTGATCAAGTGCGTCCAACGCTGCATCATCGCACTGATCCTCCGCCGCAGTTTCCCGTGTCCGAGCGCCACCACCAGCGGACTGAATCCCACAAAGAGCGACGCCGAGAAATGCGCGACGGTCAGCAGTCCCTCCGCGTGCTTCCCGCCGTTGTGGTTGTAGTACGTGACCGCGGCGACCTGCAGCACCCAGCAGCCGACAAATAGCGCGACCAGAGCCATGATCACGTGACCCGCCTTCCTCTCGCTGGACACGTGCCGGTCGAGCTCCACCGCGCCGCCGGCACCCGCCGTAACCGCCCGGATGTGCTTAGCGAGCGAGTGCAGCGTCAAAAGATTAGTGCCGACCATCAGTATGAGCGGCATGACCTCGTTGAGCGCCAGCGACGTGGAGGCGAACGCGTAGCCCTGCTGGTTGGTGGGAAACTCCCAAACGCAGCCCAGTAACGGGCGAGTCGTGCAGCTGATCACCATCAGCTCCACCGTGGCGTTTCCACGCACGTGCGTCGTGTACACCAGTGCCGGCAGCGAGAACATCAGGTTGACGCCCCACACGGCCGCCAAGACGGCCCAGACGCGCCGGCGCTCACGCTGGTGGCCCAGCGGACCCATGGTGACGTGCTGCCGCCGCAGGGTGGCGCAGTGGAAGGCGCTGAGGGCCAGAGTGACCCAGCAGCCCACGGCGCGCCACCACACCCACAGCAGCATAAACACGCGGCACCAGCTGGGCGACAGCGACACCTCCAGACCCAGATCCGACACGAAGATGGGCACCGTCCGGAAGACCGACGTCAGCAGGTTGGCCGTGCACAGGTTCACCAGGATGGTGTCGGACGGCGCAAGGTGGCGGGAGGCGCTTTCCTTAGCGCACTGGAACACCTGCAAACACACAAAACACTGATTCAAGAGACGGAAAACACTCAGAATCAATCAAATGTTCACACGTCCGTGTCGCATTTCACCCTGAATCCAAAAACTTAGATTTTGTGGTCTCCGTATGGTTTTCTCATTTTTTCTTGGTAGTTCTCATTTACATAAACACATTTCATAATCAGTGTTTATTTTATATAATATATAATATTAATTTGATTGTAATATTACATTTAGAATTGTTTAAAATTAAATTTTTATTTAATCATTTATTGAAATATATTAAATGTTTAGATTACATAAAAAAACATTAAGAAAAATAATTAATATTAATAAATTAATATTTAATCATTTTAGTGTAACAGTAGTTTGATTTAATATTAAATATGTGACCCTGAATCACAAAACCAGTCATAAGGGTCAATTCATCATCATCCGAAATCTGAATAAACAAGCTTTCCAGTGATGTATGGTTTGTTACCATAGAACAATATTTGGCCGAGACACAACTATTTGAAAATCTGGAATCTGAGGGTGTAAAAAATCAAAATATTGAGAAAATCACCTTTAAAGTTGTACAAATGAATTCTTAGCAATGCATATTACTAATCAAAAATTAAGTTTTGATATATTTACAGTAGGAAATTTACTAAATATCTTCATGGAACATGATCTTTACATAATATCGTAAAGATTTTTGGCATAAAAGAAAAATGAATAATTTTGACCCATACAATGTATTGTTGGCTATTGCTACAAATAGGGTCACATATTTATTTAAATATCACTTACATGTTCAGATAAATAAATTTTAGAAATAAAACTAATAAATATGAAATGTTTTGAGAAAAATTTTTAACACTTATTTTAGTTTTTGTTTTAAATGTTAATTTAATGAAAATAAATGTATTTATTATCAAATCATATAAATAATATTTAAATAAGTTTCAGTTTCTTAATCATTATATATTTACATCACATTTATGATATAAATATAATTGTCATGAAAATTAGAAAACCGTGTAGAAAAAATATTAATGGCCTAAAATAGGCTTCGCGTTCTTTACACAAAATATAGGCTAACTGATTAATTTCGTGAGTCACAATCAGAGATACACACTCTTCAGTAGAATCTACGTCATTACTGTTACTAGTCCAGCAGTAGCTCATGGCGCCCCTGACGCCAAGGTCACGAGTTCGAGTCCCAGGCAAAGCAAGAAATTCTAAAAATGCAAATATGTACTTTAATTGCAATGTAAGTCACTTTGGATAAAAGTATCTACCAAAACATATCGATTTACTGCAATTAAAACAATCGTAAGTTTTTGACTCATTGGTGTTTGATTGTTTTCTCTCACCACATTGATGACCATAACATTTCCTATAATGCCGGAGAACACCAGCAGGCCGAAGAGGATTGCGTCCACCGTCAGGACCTCAGACATGTCTGTCTGTCCGTCTGTCTCACGGCCGTCTGTCTCTCAGTCTGTCTGTCTCCGTTCCGTCCATCGTGCGCGGCTTATAACGGGCCGAACAACGCTCGATGGTTCACATCAGCTCCGTATATAAACACAAACATACGCTCAGATGAACAATCTCACCCTCAACAGAGGGTTTTCAGGCTCCATTAAATTCAAACGTCCGACGCTTTGCAGTTTTTCAGGCATCTGAGGCCGCGGGGATTTTAATCTTTAATCAATTTTTAAACGCTTGAGCGACGAACATCTGATCGGTTCAAATATGACTGTTAAACGAACAACAACTGACAGACTCATAGATGAGGCTAGAGTTTACATACTTATTTGTTCTCTTTCACATTTTTGTTTTATAAATTGTTTGTGTTTCATAATCGTTTAATGGGCTGTTTAGTTATGACAACATGGCCAATAACGCTGGAAATGTTCAGTACCCAGTTAACAACTTTAGCTAACGTTCTGGTTCTCCCAGATGAACAACAGTTCTTCCATTAACATTAACAGAATGTTCGTTCAAAGTTTTTTAAATAATGTTCTCAAAACCTTCGTTCATAGAACAATTTGTTTTTTGAACATTTAAGACATTTTGTTTGTCAAACGTTTTTTTTTTAAATGTTATTGGTTTCAGAACGTTCAGCGGACATACATAAACACTTTTACATAATGTTTGCAAAATGCAGTCCAACGTTCAAAACGGTTAAAACTGGTTGTTTTGAATGTTCGCAGTACACTAATGTTTCCATAAACTAATAGGAACTTTAGCAAAACGTTCTTAGAAGATATTTTTTGTTAGCTGAATTGTAGATCTAATGGTTTGTGTCTAGAAATTGACATTCGGAAATAAACCCACTCTGAGAAATATGTGACCCTGAAGCACAAAACCTTAACTCTTAAGTATCACGGGTATATTTGTAGCAATAGCCAAAAATACATTGTATGGGTCAAAATGATCGACTTCTCTTTTATGCCAAAAATCATTAGGATATGAAGTAAAGATCATGTTCCATTAAGATATTCTGTAAATTTCCTACCGTAAATATATCAAAACTTAATTTTGATTAGTAATATGCACTGCTAAGAACTTCATTTGGATAACTGTAAAGGTTATTTTCTAAATATTTTGATTTTTTTGCACCCTCAGATTCAGATTTTCAAATAGTTGTATCTCGGCCAAATAATGTACCCAACAAACCATACAATGGAAAGCTTATTTATTCCGATTTCGGATGATGACCCTTACGACTGGTTTTGTGGTTCAGGGTCACATATGTAACAAGAGTGAAGAGTGTGTAAAGTGCTGATGGAGACGCGATCGTCTCTTATTCTCCTGGGTCTTATTAAAGTCGGTCTGATTCGGCATGTTCCCGTCATTAGTCGAAGCGCTGACTCAATCCTCCAGATAAACACGAGTGTGTTTGGACCAACATCACCGTCACTGACTCTAATCAGCTCATATGACTATTTCATTCGCTCGTTCACCGTGCGTCATTCTTACGTAACACTTGTACCCGCCCCTTTTAACCTCAAGAACTTATATTAAATCGCTGATAAATGATTTTTTAGTCCGCTAATGTTCCGATCATTAAAGTTTATTAGTGAAATACTGAGGATGAACACTAGATGGCGTCATATTCAAACTAACGAACAACTGAAAATACACAGTGATCCAGATTGAGGACAGACATTATAAATTAATGCCAAATTAAATGCGCAAATAGAAATAACATAATCTTTTTTTATATGATTTAAAAAAAAATAATTTAAAGACATTAATACACGTTGACGATATTGATTAGCTATGTTTTCACGGAACTTTCAGTGAAACAATGAGAAACAAAATGCATGAAATCAAACCAGCTGCTTCCCTTCTGTACTGCGTCCGTGTCCAAAACACAGTATTACTAGTGTATTCTGTAGTTAATAATGACAGATTATTTTAGCAAAAACACAACATGATTAAACTAGTTACCAGCGAATAATCTACCCGTACGTGTGTTAATTTAATTCAGTACAATTAGGACTGATCTAGAGCATTAAGATTTTAACATTAAGACACGTCTTTTGTAGAACAAATAACGCTTTGTGACGGAGATGTGATGAGAATGAATGAAAGCGAGAGGGAATAATGATAATTAATAGTGACGCGTGCGCACTCGGACAGATGCTCGCTCTCGTTCGGCGGCTGCAGCGGGAGGTTTTCTCGTTCTCTGAGGTATTAATCTTCATCTTTATTTACATCAAATCTTGACGTACGACATCTGTCTGCTTATTGATGTTTACTGAGGGTGTTTAGCTCTTTCTGAATTTAGACATTCAGTCGTTGTTGTGTTAATCCGAGGCCGGTGTGCAGCATGATTCGGTGTTTTGGGTTCGGTTCTGGGCTTTTATTTATTTATTTATTTTGCAGGTCGTCGCGCACCGGTGTGATGGCGACCGCACGCTCTCCGCTATTCTCCACATCTGTCCGTCCTTTGTGAATGTTTAACACATAAATCAGACATGGCACGCCATCAGGGATCGGTTCTCCTCCGCTGCGCGGTTCTGCTCGTCCTGAGCAGCGGGAGTTCTGCTTTACCGAACCGGACCAGCAGCGTCAGCGATGCGCAATACGAGACCACCGACAGTAATAATACCAATAAATACACCAATAAAGACTCTCTGGAATGGATACCAAAGCTACAGGACAACAGTACTGTAAATCGCTGGCGCGTTCTGGGTGAAGTCGGGCCCTTGTGCGCATACCGCACTCTCGGCGCTGGTGACCCCGGGCCACTGTGTTTCCGCTACGCCCAACCTGACTTCAGGTGCGCCAGCGCTTCCTGTCGACAGGTGAGCTCACCAGGTGGGCAGCTCACGGCGAATATTCTGTCTAACGGAAGTGTGTTCATCCAGTGGAGGGTCGGTCACGAGGCCCTACCGACGGGTCTCACGCCGGGTCAAACGGGTGGCTTTAGGCTCAGCTGCTGGTGGAACGGCAGCTACACGCAGTTCGAATGCGCCGGGGTGCATTTGGGCAGCAGCTGCAGGGATTATTTACTCAACGAGCTGCACGCGAACGTCCCCTACCGCCTGTGCGTGCGGCCCTACGCTCTCGAGCGGGCCCAGGCCTGCGTGGAGTTCAGCCTCGCGCCCGGCGGCATGCAGGACATCGTTATCGCCATGACAACGGTGGGCGGAGCCATCTGCGTGATGCTGGTCATCATTTGCCTACTGGTGGCGTACATCACCGAAAACATCATGAACCCGACGGCGCAACACACGCTTACTGCACAACACTCGCACAGGTCGCACTTACATACGCACCTGTGAAAAGGCATCACGCGTGGTTACCTTCACGCAAACACACACGCGCACCTTCTTACAACTCAGGATCAGAACTAAAGTGCAGAATCCACATCGAACTGCTGTGCTGCTCCTGAGATGCACTTTCACAACACTACAACACACCGGCTGTGTTCGGAATGCAATACTTAGCTACTCTTTAGTGAATACTGTGCGGTAAACACTACCAGTCAAAAGTTTTTGAATAGTAAGATTTGTAATGTTTTTTTAAATTAGTCCCTTCTGCTCAGGAAACCTGCTTTTATTTGTTCCAAAGTACAGCAAATACAGTAAAGTTTTAAAATATTTTACTGTTTAAAATATATTTTAAAATGTAATTTATTGCTGTGATTTCCATTATTAGCATTATTGCTCCAGTGACATGATCCATCGGAAATCATTCTAGTATTGTTGTAGTATTGTTTGCTGCTCAGAAACATTTAGAAATCTTTGTAACACTATAATTGTCTTTATCATCACTTTCAATCCGTTTAATGCGTCTTTGCAAAATAAAAGTATTCATTTCTATCATTTCTTAATTATTATTATACTGATTCCAAGCAAATCAGCAAATCAGCATATTAGAATGATTTCTGAAGGATCATGTGACTGGAGTAATGATGCTAAAATTCAGCTTTGATCACAGGAAAATACATTTTAACAGCATTCACACAGAAAACGACTATTTTAAATAGTACAAAATTATTTTTTTACTGTTTTTGCTGTATCTTGGATCAAATAATCCAGGATTGGTGAGCAGAAGAGACTTCTGTAATTAGAAAACTTTAAAAATCTTACTGTTCAGAAACGTTTGTGTGCATTATTGTGAAATAGTAGTGTGCTATTTTGCCACATGACCTCATCATGTTGCGCGTAAAAAGACTGTTTGCATGTTTCAGCGCAATTTTACAATTTTGGCAGTCGAGAAAGACCATCCAGTTCATTCATCACAGGTCAAGTCAAAAGCATTGGATTGTGGGATACAGTATACCACAGCAATAGTAGGAATAATAGGACAGTATGCTATTCCGAACATAGCCACACACTTTAATATATACAACAAGCTTTTTTTCCTGTGTTTATGTGCATAGTCTGATTTAATAATCTCATTTACCAAAAAAACTGTGCACTCGTTGATATTTAGACTGATAGCTATATTAATATTTGTTTTAGAAATGCAAAATAACTGCATACGATGGCTTTGTGTAAGGTAATAATGATGTTTTGCGGGTGTAGTAAGGAAGTAAAGGGATGCTGTAGTTTTGTACTCTGATGTTCTGTGTGTCAAACCCAATAATTTACAGTATGCCTTATCTTTACACGACTCTAATTCTAATTCTAATTCTGAGTTAGTAATATTCACCAAAATAAGGACCCACTGACTGGCTGAACAGTCGTTTGAATACTGTGCTTTTTTTCTCTCTGTAATACAAACCTTTTGTGTCAATAAAGAGGGTGAATTTAATTCACTGGCTTTGTTTTATTATTTTTTATGTTGGAATCGATACACACAAATTATCCTGTCATCCAATGTCTAAGTGCAGTATGTGCGTTTTCATTCGTCATTGTGATTCGCGAGGCCTCAGCGGAAGCTCCGCCCACTCCCCCTCCCCCCATTGTGACGCTACACTGACAGCTGCGCAGCGCAGCCGCCATTTTCTTCCCCTCAGCGGATCCGAGTAGAAGCGTCGAACCGAGCTCTCGTGCCGAACCGATCCCTCAAACTAGCTCCTCTATCACCGGGCTTTAGATAGCGATGCCGGCCCATCCGCTTCGTGTCGCGGTCGTGTGCTCCAGCAACCAGAACCGCAGCATGGAAGCGCACAACATCCTGAGGTAACGACGAGGAAAAAAACGAGCCGAACTCGAGCCCCGACACCGCCGGGCGGGTTGTCATCCGCCTCGCTATTATTTTTTTTTCGTCGTTTTGCTGTCCAAATCGGCGTCCAAATGGTCCAAACGCCGATCTGAATCGAACCGGGACAGTCAGATCGCAAGAATCCGAACGAACCGAGTCGGAATCATTTAGAGGAAACTCTGTTTTTACGCTGTTTTACAGCAAAGAAACGCGTTTAGAAACAGCTGATGGAAATCGTGTAAAAGCTTGAATTGAAAAATGAAGAAACTTCTGGAAAAAAGTAGCCAGATTAAGGACACTATCAAAGACTTAGATTTATTTCTTAATAAATAAATAAATGATGTAATGAGGTAATGATGGTGCAGTACCACGGTACAGTGATGCCAGTACTATGGTAGTGAACCATTAGCATATTCATGTACTATGGAATTCACATGGTACTTCATATAGTCCATGGAAATCCATGGAACCTTTCTATTAGACAGATAAAATGAGTAGGTGATATAGTCAAAAAATATATATATATAC
Source organism: Labeo catla (assembly GCA_012976165.1). Classification (NCBI taxonomy): domain Eukaryota; kingdom Metazoa; phylum Chordata; class Actinopteri; order Cypriniformes; family Cyprinidae; genus Labeo; species Labeo catla. Next base: position 338,524 of record VONZ01000715.1, on the reverse strand, counting down.
ATGTAGATCTTAATGGAAGTGGCAGATTTAATTTTTTGGCAGGAATGAAAACGAGGCTGTGAGGGACTCAAGTGGATTGAACTGAAAATAAGAAGTCGGAGATTGATAATTACGTAAGCTGTTACGCAGACCATCAAACGACACGTTTGTCCCTCACCGCCTCGTTTTCATCCGTTCATTAGGTTGATCTAGGTCAGGTAAGCGATCTCAGGTAAGTCGCCGCAGGTCAGGGACGATTTCAGTTCACGTCTGTTCTGTCCTCATGTGTTTGCAGTTTCTCGCTGTTTCTCACTGTCTCTCTGTTATTCCTGCAGCAAGCGAGGGTTTGATGTGCGTTCCTTCGGCACGGGAACCCACGTGAAACTCCCGGGACCGGCTCCGGACAAGCCCAACATTTACGACTTCAAAACCACTTATGAGCAGATGTACAACGACCTGGTCCGTAAAGACAAGGAACTGTATCCCTAGCATACACACACACACACACACACACACACACACAAATACGCCTGATAGGAGCCCCAGAATCAAATCAAACCAAACCCTCGGTTGATTGATTAGTCGACAGAGAATGTCAAAAACGAACTCTGAGATGAAGGTTATTTATTGGCATCGATGGTTCAATGAAGAGTCCACAGTAGTTCTCTTCTGTACAAATGGTTCTTTAAAGTTGATTTTTTTTTAAAGAACTGTAAGCTTTGAAAGGTTCTTTGAGGAACCCAAAATGTTTGTTTTATGGGGTCACTGCGCAAAACCGTTTTTGAAACCTTTATTTTTTAGCGTGATTATTTTAAGAATTGCAATATATGTGACACTGGACCACAAAACCGGACTTAAGTAGCATGGGTAAAAATTATGGTCTAAATTATTGGGCTATTAAGTAAAGATCATGTTCCATGAAGGTTTTTTTGTAAATTTCCTACAAAACTCAATTTTTGATTAGTAATATGCATTGCTCAGAACTTCAGTTTGGACAACTTTAAAGGGGATTTTCTCAATATTTAGGTTTTTTGCACCCTCAGATTTCAGATTTTCAAATAGTTGTATCTCGACCAAATATTGTTCTGTCCTAACAAACCATACATCAATGGAAAAATTGACACTTATGACTGGTTTTGTGGTTCAGGGTCACATATAACGTGGTTTAAATCGTAAGAGCCTCACTGTTTAGTAAAGATAAGTGACTTAATGAACTCCATGGAGTGTTCCTCAAATTAAACGGGCAGTTTAACCAGAAATGATGGTTCGGTTATTATTTACTCTCCTCATGCTGTTCCAAACCTGTAACAGAAGGTACTTTGAATTAATTAGCAGAAAGATAAGGAAAGGTACAGAACGTACAGTCTCATTGGGTTCTGAGGCTCGTCTGTCCGGTTTGGATGAAATCAGAGCTGCTGCTGCTGTTCTTTCCAGACTCTGATTCATTGAGTTCACAGGAAAGGAGGTCACAGATTGATTCCTCTAATGCGTCATGACTCAGGCGTGTTAGCGTCCAGCGAATTCCCATTAGCAGCAGCGTTTCACCCAAAGTAGATTAAACTTTGCACAGGATTGATGTGAAGTCAGGTTTGGGCAAACAATTCTTTTGTCATTTATATATTTGCCTGTTAAACCAGATCGAACCGTAAACCTCCGACAGCTGTAAACTCAAATTTTATTTTATTGTTTGCATTTGTATATTTAGGCTTTTAATGGCAAAACCGTCACCTGTAGAAGTCTACGATAGGACACATTTAGTTCATCAGAACAGGTTGAGCTTGTCTCAGTTCTCCAGAGGATCAGATGTGGAACAGTCGAAGACTCTTTGAAGTGTTGTTTGATCAGTCAAGCGTCACTTGTACTAGTGCTCATTCGGTGTTAGTGATGTGCTCAAACCGTTCCAGACATGAATGACTCCTCAGAGTAGAGCTGTAATCAGACTGCAAAAATACTATCCTCATTTAATGTGTGTTTTTGTTTTTTTTTAACCTCATTTTGACCTGGTTTTTTTTTTCCCTGGAAATGCTAGTTAATGTTTTCACATTGGACTAAAACTGACTGACTTTGCTCACACAGGGTGTATAAAAACTTTTTTTTTTTTGTACTTTTTTTGGGAATTTATTTCCCACTTTTTGTCACACTTATGGGTGTTCCCAATCAAAAATGACCAGCCTATAAATTTATGAATGCTATATTATTATCAGATCTTTGATTCAGTCTTTTTATCAGCTTGTTTTCTTTTAATCAGCACAGTTTTCTCATTGATCTGAGGTTAAACCTCAATTTTTGAGTGATTATGGCCAAAATTACCCACAAATAATGCTGCTTTCACTCAAAAACTGGTGCATGAGCTCCTATCAATGAGACTGTGATCAGCTAGCTCCAAAAACAAATACAAAACCTGTGCAAATTGAGAGAAAACAAGCTGACTGAAAGATTGAATCCAAGATTTGGTGATAATATATGCATAATGAGAGATTTTTTTTTTTTTATTTTTTTTTTACAACGCTGCTCATTTTTGATCAGGAATGGCAAATTAAGGATTTTCAGTAACAAATTACGCTTAAAATACACATTCAAGATGCATAGTCTATGAAAACAAGCTTTTGTATTTATGCAAGTAAATTTATCTTGTTTTAAAGGTTTTTAGATATTTTTTGCATGAAAAAAAAACTTTTTTTTGCATTTTTTTAACAAAAATATTTCACCTGATAAATGGTTAAACAGGTTTAAAAAACAGATTAGCTTTTTTTTTTTTTCTAAAAAGTCATGCAAAAATGAGAATAAAAAATTGTTTTGCAGCATTATGAAAACTGAAACTCTTGTTCAAAACTGAAGCATTTGATGGTTAAAATACCTCAGAAATGATCATAACTAGCCTCGTTTACAGTTTTACAGTTTAACTTCAAAGCAGCAGTTAAAAGAAAATCATAAACTGTTTTTTGAGATTTGAATTTTAATTGGACCGTGAACGGGTTTATTCAGTGATTGGACATGGTTGTGATGGCTCACTGAATCCCACACTCTCAGTGTATTATTAACTGAATTCATTCAATGAAACTCATTGTGATCCAGTTTAGAGAGTATGTTTGACTGTATTTAGAGAAGAGAGTTGAGAAGTGATTTCCACCGGCTCAGATTGAGTTTGACCAATAGATGGCGCCAGTGTAAGTGTTTCCAGTGTTTTAACCCTTTGTGGACACACGCTGTGATGCGTTCTGGAATGTTTTGTGTTTTGTCTTCCTTGACGGCTGCGCTCCTCAGATACACACAGAACGGGATCCTGCACATGCTGGACCGCAACAAGCGCATCAAGACGCGTCCCGAGCGCTTCCAGAACTGCAAAGAGCAGTTTGACCTGGTGATCACGTGTGAGGAGCGAGTGTACGACCAGGTGCTGGAGGGTGAGGAGCGTCTGTTTGTGTGTTCGCGTGTTTGTGTGTGTGTGTGGAGCTCCAGAGTAACGTGTGTGTGTGTGTGTGTGTGTGTGTGTGTGTCTCTCTTTTTCAGACCTGAACTCGCGCGAGCAGGAGACCTTTCAGCCGGTGCACGTCATCAACGTGGACATTCAGGACAACCATGAGGAGGCCACGCTGGGAGCCTTCCTCATCTGTGAGCTCTGCCAGTGTGTGAGTATAGACGTCAACATGTGGAGTTATTCATGTGATCTTAATAAAATTGTGCTGTATGAATTCATTAGGCTCATGTTTCATGGACTCTGTTCAAGCTTTTTTTTTTTCCCTTGACAGTTCAGTGGATGTTCATAAAAGCATCCTTACATAAATCATTTGACTGATTGTGCAAATTTATGTAAGAATGGTTAACAAGAAATCAGGGTTATTATGAAATAAAAAAAAATATTTTGTTTTTGTATGTCTTGTTTTAACTTAATTTTATTTTTTATTTTACTTTTTTATTTCAGCAAGTTGCCAAAGCAACATTTCTCATTTTCATGTGGTTTAACTTGATGTGCTAAAAGAACTCAAAATAAAACTCAATAAAAATGAATAAAAACTATACCAACATAAAAAAAATGTAAAAATAGCTACATTACACAGTTTCAGCAAAGTAATTTTTTTTGCATTTCTAATTTAATTAAATTTATTAATTAAAATTATAATGAAACCTAAAAAACATTTTATATATATATATATATATATATATATATATATATATATATGTGTGTGTACATACATATATGTGTGTGTGTGTGTGTGACAATAAATTGGACTTATTTTAAAATAAAAAAATGTAAAAACAAAAAATGTTAATAAAATCTATATTGCCATCTCAGTGGTACTAAAATAAAACTGTTTTGATGTTAATTGAATGCAGTAATTTACACAAGAATGGTTTTATCAACAGTTTACACATTTCATGTACATTTGTCACACCATTCTTGCGTAAATATTGTAATCAATTCGGGACTTCATTTGATTGACAATCATTTGATTCAGTTCGAGATTTTCGGTGATCGCGAATCATTTGCTTGAGATCGGGATTTCGGATCGCGAATCTTTCGATTCAGTTCGGGACTTTGGACCACGGACCGCGAATCATTTAATTCACATCGGGATTCGCGAATCTTTTTAATCAGATCGGGATTTCGGATCGCGAATCTTTTGATTCAGATTTGGATTTCGGACCGCGGATCACGAATCTTTCGATTCAATTCGGGACCGCGGGTCGCGAATCATTTGATTTAGATCGAGATTTCGGACTTCGGATGCGATTCTTTGATTCATTCGGGACTTTGGACCATGGACCGCTGAATCATTTGATTCAGTTCGGACTACGGATCGCGATTCTTTTCGATTCAATTAGGGACCACGGATCATCGAATCATTTGATTCAGATCGGATTTCGGACTTCGCATCGCATTCTTTTCGATTCAGTTGAGTCTTTGGACCATGGACCGCTAATCAGTTGATTCAATTGGATCGCGAATCATTTGATTCAGATCGTTGGACTTCGCATCGCGATTCTTTCGATTCATTCGAGTCTTTGGACCATGGACCGAATCATTTGATTCAATTGGACGAATCATTTGATTCAGATCGCGAATCTTTCAATTCAATTCGGGACCGCGGGTCGCGAATCATTTGATTTAGATCGTGGTTTCGGATCGCGAATCTTTCGATTCAATTCGGGACCGCGGGTTTCGAATCATTTGATTCAGATCGGGATTTCGGACCGCTGATCGCGAATCTTTCGATTCAGTTTGGGACTTTGGACCACGGACCGCGAATCATTTGGTTTAAAGTGTTTGTCACACCATGCTTGTGTAAATGTTTTGTAATCAGCGCAGAATGTATCCAAGAATGCTGTTGTGAGTAATAATAGGTCTTTTGAACCATTACATATTCACATTAAATGTGTTAATTTACACAAACACGTTACTCATCCATTCTGTTTATGTTTTATGAACACTGATGAAACTGTTCTGGAGCAAATGATCGTTCTTACGCAATCTTTCGAAATTGAAAACAAATGCAGTAATTCAGTTTATTACATAAATGTTCTTACATAAATGTGGCAGTTTGCATACGAAGAGTTTTACGAGTGATTCGTTCTGCTCTGTCTCTCTCAGATCCAGCACACGGACGACATGGAGAATGAGATGGATGAACTTCTGCAGGAGTTTGAGGAGAAAAGCCACCGGCCGTTCCTTCACACCGTGTGCTTTTACTGACCGCGCCGCTTATTTACATGCAGAAACTCTGACGTGACGCGACACGCACATCCGGCGCGTCAGGACCGAAACCCTGTCGCTGGCAGTCGCGCGTTTCTCTCTCTTTCTCGTTCTGTTTACCGCCAACACAAACCTCAGAAGGGAAGATCGTCACCGCGGCGCTACACTAACTCTGACTCGAAGTCCTGAGATTTTGGTTTTGATGAACGTATGTGGACTTTGAATGCTGGTCCCTGCTGTAAATGGAGCTGAAGGAACTTTGAGAGAGAACAAAACGGTTCTAGAGTAAAAGTAGCGCTGTCACGAAAACCTGGTTTGAGTGTTTAGGACCTGCGACAAACCCGTTATTAATAAGGGTTTTCCTGAATCTGACGGGTCTGTTCCAGCTGGACACTGACTATATCTGATCACATGTTTAAACAGATGTTTTATTTAGAGGATGTACTGTTTCATAACTCTGGCAGACGGGATGTGTTTTCTTATGAATTTATTTCACCGTTATTTAAAGATGGGATTTGATACCTATGTTTTGTTTTTCTTTAATTTTGTAAATGAAAAGACGATTCTGTAATTGTACCTGAGCAAGCCCAGAGTGCCTGAAATTATTCTTGTAAATACTGCGCTACGAACGAATGAATGAATAAAGCGTTAATGAATCTCACTTTTTGTTTGTTTTTCTTTATTAAAAACATCAGACTTATTACTTTCTTATATGCCAATGTATTTATACCAAAGGACACATGATAAATGCCTGTTATTTGAATAATCGCAATAACAAACATTCAGTTCAAGTGAACTGCCAAAGAGCCATTTTACAAATTTCGACATCGCTTGTAATGATTTTGAAAAGCCGTAGTGATGGGTGAATGGAGCTTTTTGTAACACTGAATCAGTTAAACCATGGCGTCACAAAATGATTCACTGTTTTGAATCGCTCCAATTGGATCGCCAATCACCAATTATTTTATTCAGATTGGGGAGGGTTTGTGACTCATTTTACGAACTGAATGATTTGCGCTCCTAAGTCCTGCACTTAAATTATGGTTCAAGAATCATTATTCAGATCAGAACTTTGGAGTGCGGATCGCGAATCATTTGATTCCAATCGGGAATTCGGTGCTTGGATCGCAAATCATTTGACTCAGAGCGGGACTTCAGACCACAGATCTCTAATCATTTGAATCAAATCGGGACTTGGGACAGTGAATTATTTGATTAAAATCGCGAATTCGGTGCGTGGATCATCTGACTTAAATTGGAACTTGTTTCGTGAATAATTTCATTCAGATCAGGACTTTGGAGGACAGATCGTGAATCATTTGGTTCAAATTAGGAATTCGGTGCTCGGATCACAAATCATTTGGTTCAGATCTGGATCTTTTTTCCGTTTTCTTTTTCTTTTTAAATGAAACAGTCAAAAACATCAAACCATTAAGTACAGTTATAAAAACCAACAAACAAAAAGTATACATAAATATAAATCTCATAAGAAGATGCTTTTATTTTAGTAAACGTGTAGTAACCATGTGTTTTGTGTGTGTGTGTGTGTGTTTGTTTGTTTGTTTGTGACTATAACCATAATAACACAAGGAAAACCAAGTGATAAGCGTTTAGAGCATTGACAGCCAATCAGAATCTCTCCTGCTTTAAAGAGCGCGGACGTTTGAGGCCGCAAGCGAACTCCCGCTTATTATAAATACTGAACGTTATCGTGCGTTGGAGTAGACGCTATTATAGTTATTATCAGAACATTTTGTTTCCATCTGAACGACAGAAATAGTGACAACCAATCAGAATCCACCCGACTTAAAGAGCTGGAGCATTAAAGCAGCAGAACTTAAAACCGCAGCGAGCTTACAATAAATAAAACGTCCGTTTGTGTGAACGCAAATTTATTTATTTTCATTATCGTTGTTGAACGAGTCTGAACTGTCAAAAAGTCACTGCAGTACAATGATACATTAAAAAAGAAAGAAAAAAAGCCGCGATGTAAAGCATGGTATTACCATGGTATTTTGTACGTGTTTCGCGTGGGTCTGATATTCCAGATGAGCGTGACGCAGGAGTTCCTCATTAAGCTAATGGACTGATCTGAGATCTGATACAGTCAAACTCCGGCAGCAGCACATCAGATCACTTACAGCTGCGCTCCGAACGAACGCGCGTCTGACGCGATTCTCCGCGCTCCTGCTGTTTTTCTGCCGGAATAAACACCTGCTGAAAGCGAGCGACGCGTACATCGCGCTGTCCGTCGACGCTCCGCGACACACACACACGCGCGCGCCTTTTCAGACGTGCTGTAGAAACGCGCCGCGGAGGAACATCCGAGCCGCAGGTGAGACATCTGATGCTCCGCTAAAACACCGACGAAGATGACGGTGAAATGATGAAGACGCTGCTGAAATCATCTGTGGATTCGTGAGGATCTGCGCTGGACATGCTGTTTCGGTGTGTGATGCTGCTGTTTGTGGTTCGTGGACTGTTTATGGCGTGCGATGAAGCCGTTGCGATGAAGATGATGTTTGTGCTCTGTGGATGAAGATGATGTTTATGGTGGCTGGAGCGGGTCTGGTGCTGGTAAGAAGATCTGTGTGAAGATTCTGCTGAGGAATTACGTAACTCTCTCTCACACTGACTGCAGCTGAACTTTATTGCTAATTCTGTATGGTGTTTTTCTGTGGAGAAGCATGCTGAGATGCAGTGTTAAACGCTGATCGCTGGGAAATGGCAGTAGTTTTGGTGTTTTCCAGGCCATCGTCTGTATGTCCGACATGAACGCGCTGCTGGACCGATTTCACAACTTCATCCTACCGCGCATGCGCGGACCCGAGCGCGTGTGTCACTGCACCTGCGGCAGGTAAGACGCACTTTTATTTGTATTCACTTATCTATGGACACTTGCGGTAATACGGCTTTATTGCACAGTATCGTTTAAATACCGTATTTCCGACTGGTTGACAAAATGTTCTAAAGCATTAGATGCGTTATTTTAGGTAACTGCACAGATGTTAACTAGTTCTAGGTTTGGTGACCAGATTACAGTTTACTACGACTTCAGATGAACTAAGGAAAGAGCCGTACAGAAAGTGCGATTTAGTTGCGACGCGGTGTATGTGCGAGACTTCCGCTTAATCAGCCGCTAACCGTAAATATTATCTGTAAATATTCCATTTTTGTAAATAACTAGAAAAGTAACAAAGTGCAGTAAATGGTACAACTATTTACTCTACAAAACAGTGTGTTTATGATTGTGATAATAAAATATGATAATATTCACCAGTTTGCGATATTGTTTTTGTACCGCTAAAATAACCGGAAACGAATGATACACAGGGCAAAAAATGAAATTATTTTTATTTTAAAACAAGAAAAAAATCTATGCTAAATTTATATTTTATATATTTATATTATATATATTTTTATATAATATTATATTTTCATATATTAAAATGCATTTCCAGTCTTACATTATAAACTAGATTTAGACTTTATTCATTATATATATATAAATATATATATATTGGTAGAAAATATATTTACACACACACACATATATATATATATATATATATATATGAATGTTTTTTAATTAGAATTCTTGCATTAAAATAAAGTGTGTTAGTCAGGATGCCAATCGCAATGTAGTTCCACAAACAAATCCAAAAGCAAACCCCAGAGGAAGTCCAGTCTGGTTTGTAGTTTTCCAGTCGTAGGGTTCAGTGTGGGTTAGTTTTGCGGTGAGGTTACCTGAACCTACCAGAACGTGATGGGAAAGACGCCAGTAACAGGTGATGCTGAACATCAGACACCTGACCTGCTGGACATGAACAGCTAAACATCGCGAAAGCACATCCAGACACGTTTCACCCTGAGAAAGAGTGAGATTTAGCTTTAAATGCCGCATGACGCTGACATGACTGTACGCTGATGTTCTCAGCTGAAAAGAGCGACTCCCACACAGCCGTGAGTCTTTCAGATGTTCCTCCAGAGAAAAAGACTGCAGGAATCTCTATTTCCTCCACTGATCTCAACAAAGCCCTGCTCAGATTTGGAGTCTAATACTCCAGCGTTTCTCATCACAGAATCTGAGCTGTTCTCCACATCCATTTCACAGCTGTAGTCTCTCGCAGGTGCTGCTGAAGATCTGAAGGTGTAACGAAGGGTTGTTTGATGTTTTTGTCGCTCCCGCAGGCATCATGTGGAGTACGTGATCCCGTACGAGGGCTCGGTCTCGGCCAGCTCCGTCAGCTCTTCTGCGGGGAGCAGCGTGAGCAAACAGGAGCTGGACCTGGTGTTGGGTCTCCTCATGGGCTTCTGCATCAGCTGGATCCTGCTGTGGCTGGACGGAGCTCTGCACTGCGCTCTGCGCTTATGGAGATCCAGCAGACACTACGGTCAGATGATGCTCACTGTGACATACTTTAATCTTAAACTCACAATACATCTTTTCTAACTGTTCTGACTTACGGTTTTCTAAAACTGACAGATAAAACTGGTAAAAATCCCACAGACTTCAAATAAGCCAAGACTATTCGAACTCCAACTGACAAAACTCAAATTTTAAAGGATTCCCAGAATCCTTTGAGACTCAGTTCCCTTCTATGTACTATTTCTAATCCATTTAAACTCATTTAAGCTTCCATTTTAATATTTCTAATCTATCTAGCCAAGCCTAGCAACTAGAATCATGCTAGTAACTTGCTAATCATGCTAGAAACATGCTAGGAACATGTTAACGACATGCTAACTTCATGCTAATTATGTTGAAAACAGTTAACAACTTGTTAACTACATGCTAATGATGTTAACAACATGTTAATCATGCTAGCAACATGCTAGTAACTTGCTAATCATGCTAACAACACACTAGTAACATGCTATCATGCTAGAAACAAGCTAATCATTCTAGAAAACATCCTAGCAACATGCTAGCAACATTTTAACTATATGTTAATCATGCTTAAAACGTGCTAGTAACTTGCTAATCACATTAGAAACATGGTTGTAACATGCTGCTCATCTTAGAATCATGCTAGTAACTTGCTAATCATGTTAGGATCATGCTAATACCTTGCTAATCATGCTAACAACCTGCTATTAACATGCCAATCATGCTAGAATCATGCTAGTAGCTTGCTGATCATGCTAACAACACATTAGTAACATGCTAATCATGCTAGAATCATGTTAGAATTATGCTAGTAACTAGCTATCAACAAGCTAGTAACTTGCAAATCATGCTAACCTCATGCTAATTATGTTAGAAACATGATTAACAACATGCTAATTACATGCTAATCATGTTTGCAATATGTAAATCATGCTAGAAACAGGCTAGCAACATGCTAATCATACTAAAATCATACGAAAAACATGTTAATCATGCTAGCAACATGCTAATCATGATTAGCAACATGCAAACTACATGCTAATCATGTTAACATCGTGTTAATCATGTTAGAAACATCCTAGCAACATGCTAGCAACATTTTAGCTATATGTTAATCATGGTAGAAACATGCTAACCACATGGTAATCATGCTAGCAGAATGCTAAAAATGGGCTAATCATTCTAGAAGCATGTTAATCAAGCTAAAAACATGGTAGAAACTTGCTATACATGCTAGAAACATGTTATCATCTGTCCTGTCAATCTAAATGTTCAAGCTTTTACAGCTGCTTTAAGCTTTCAGGCTAGGCTTTCTCAAGCCATTGTAAAGTTTGTCTTGACAAACTTTTTTGTCCAAAAAAAAAGTGTAGTTTTTAAGCAAGGAAATGAAAGTTGGCAGACGGGTTAAAACCTTCAAAATACACATTTTTTTGTCAGAGTTTGTACAACGATATTTAAGAGACATAACCATTTTAATGTTTAAATTGGAGCACAATTAGTGTCAAAAATACTTTTTGTAAAATGATCTACGAAGGTATATTAGCGTCAAAACAGTGTTGTCAAATGTATTTATCCCACTCACTTTTGTACTGACCGCAGGTGCGGACGGCGATCTGTGGCGCTCGTGGCGCTGGGTGTCGCGCGTGTGTAACCTGCGGGAGCTGCGCAGACGCCTGCAGACGCGGCGGCCGGAGGACGGCGGGAACAACGTGGTGCACGTCAAGCAGAAGCTCTACCACAACGGCCACCCGAGCCCGCGACGCCTCTGACCGACTCTCGCCGGCGTGTTTCTGCTTGCTGTGTGTTTTTCACTGGTTTTGTGAGTGTTAGTTTTGTAGGGCTCTACACGTCACCGGGGGGGGTTTGCATTTTTTAGACCAATCTTTGTGTACCGGGTAAACAGTGTCTGTTTTAGAAACACGGCATGCTGGGTGATCTTCAGTCAGGAGATCTGCTGCTGTATTCGGTGTTTGTGTGACATTAAAGTGACTCGTTTGATGGAGCACAAATGACTTTGGTTTCCGCCGTCAGATGATTTTCACTGTTCTGCACTGGAAAAAAACTGAAATACATGGAAATATCACAGTGTGGCTTGTGTTTGCAGTCCGGATGGACTCATATCTATGAGACGTTCAGTGTGTTTGTTGTCTCTTTCTGAAGGAGACTATTCCTACAGGACAAAACAATACAGTTCGTTCTTTTCATTTTTTATTAAATGACATATTTTGCTTAATAACGTTATAATTAAAAATGTATTATCGTTAACCCAATTTCCCCATTTAGCATTTAAATTCTACTTTGAAATGAATCATGTTGATATTTCATAGAGTTTTAAATAGAGATATTTGACTTAATACACTTAGTTTACATATAGTAGAAAAACACATTGTATATAATGTTTACGCATTTTACAGCTTTCTTATTTTTCAAAATTTGGACATTTTTAGGTGTTGAACTTCTGTCTTCAAAATAAAAAAAACAGTGATTTATTTTCTCCTGAATTTACATTTATGTATTTTAAATTTAGATTATTTCTTAAGATCATGTTATAAGTGGGAAAAAAACAAATAAAACCTTCTGTCTGAAATCTGGGCATGATGTGGACTTCAGTAAATCACCAGAAATGTGATTGTACAAGAAATGTACAAGGGAAATCAATGTCATATCAATATAATATGAAATCTGTCTGCAAGATATTCATGCTGGGGTGATATTTATAAATGAGTTTTGGGTTTTGTTGATTGTGAGATTACATATTTATGAGATGTCATTGGACATCAGTCCGTAAGCATTTCATTCATTTAAAAGCTCCCGAAAATATTGATTATTAATCCTTTGTTTCTACTAAACGAGATATGAACATTCATTAAACTGTACTTCACGTCTTTCGACATGAATTATGAACATTTCTAAATCATAACATCGCAGAATGACACGGATATTGTTGAACGCGGACTTTTAATTTGTATTTCACACGGATGGAGGGTCGAGTGGCGGGGCTTTTATTTTGTGCCGTTCGCTGGCGGAAGCGGAAGCGTAGTGATGTGTCGGTGTTTCGGTGATGATGGCGGATAGTAACGATCAGTATGAGTCGGTTCTGTGTGTGAAGTCAGAGGTTCATGTGTACCGAATCCCGCCCAGAAGCTCCAACCGCGGATACCGGTGAGACGCACACCGATCAGCTTAACTAGTTCAACTAGTTTAACCGAGAGTCACACACGCGACACCGATCATATGATTCTCATGTCACTCTTGAGTTCCTGCTTCACTAAGCTGACTTTTACTATTACTATTGATTTGGTGATAAAATCACCCGGTTCTTTTATTAATCGATCACGTGATCGTATTAATAATGTTTCAGATCAACTGCTGTCAACAACACAAACTCGCAACTAATGAATATTAATAAGCAGCGCATGAATATTAATGAGCGAGATATGAATATGACACACATTATTCCTTCACCGTTTAGACTGACTGCATTAAACACTGATACAGGAGAATGAACTGACGTTTATGAAATATGTGTGTTTTCTGCATGTTTTGTGTGTGTTGATGTGTAATTGTACTTGTTTTTGCTACATTGTGGGGACCAAATGTCCCCACAAGGATAGTAAAACCTGACATTTGACATGGTGGGGACCGGCCTGCGGTTCTCACAATGTTAAAAATGATTAAAAATAGTAAATGATGTTTATCTGAAAGTGTAAGGATGCAAACATGTTTTCTGTGAGGGCTAGGTTTAGGGTTAGGGTTGGGTTAGGGGATAGACAATATCGTTTGGTCAGTATAAAATCTATAGAAGTCTATGGAAAGTCACAGTTCAAAAAATCAAATGTGTGTGTGTGTTTCAGGGCAGCGGACTGGAAGCTGGAGGAGCCGGCATGGAGCGGACGCATGAAAATCACAGCTAAAGGAAAAATAGCCTATATTAAACTGGAGGACAAAATCTCAGGTGAGCGACACACACATCTGTGTGTCATGTGTTCATGTGTACATGCGTGTCGTGATGTATGATGTCATGTATGCTTTCAGGAGAGCTGTTCGCTCAGGCTCCGGTGGATCAGTACCCGGGATTGGCGGTGGAGGCCGTCACCGACTCCAGCAGATACTTCGTCATCAGGATTGAAGATGGAACCGGTTCGTGTTTCTAAACCCTGATTTTACCCTGTTCACAGAACAGAAACATAATTAGTTATGTTACAAAAAAATGCATATATATATATATACATTTTTTTTTTTTAAATCTTTGCCTTGTTAGACATATAGCACAACTGTGCGTGCAGCAACCCGAGTTCGAATCCTGTCTTGAGGTCCTTTGCCGATCCCACTTCCCTCTCTCCGCCTAGTACTTTCCTGTCATCTCTCTACTGTCCTGTCCATTAAATGCACAAAAAAGCCCAAAAATATATTTAAAAAAAAAAACATTTTAATTTGTATGATTATTTTGTTTTATTAAATACATTATTATTATTATCATTATTGTTTTCTGAATAATATGTTTGTTTATATTAATTCTTATTTATATTTATGTACTATTACTTTATTTTTTTTGCATTAATTTACAAAAACTTAAATTAGCAACAGTGAACAGACAGTACAACTTATTCTATGATGATAAATTCATTTTCATCATACACACAGTATTACTAAATTATTTTTCCTTATTTTTGTTTATATTAATTTAAGTATTTAAATCAGTGTAAAAAAAGACAGTACTGTTGCATATTTTTATTTCATGCAGAACTTATTCTACAATGACAGAGTAAATAATTTTGACATAAATATATATATATATTTGTGTCTGTTTATTAATAATAAACAACGCATTCATTTATTATTATTATTAAATTATAAATAATGCATATTTATTTATTTATTGTAATCATGTTTTCCATGCCATGAGGAATTAATATGACGGCAGTGTTTTGTGTTTGTCGTTCTTTCAGGGCGTCACGCGTTCATCGGCATCGGTTTCGCCGATCGCGGCGATTCGTTTGACTTCAACGTGGCGTTACAGGATCATTTTAAGTGAGTCGTTCAATCTGACCTTTGACCTGCATGATGAGCGTGTTTCCTGTGCTGACGTCTTCATCCCATTACAGGTGGGTGAAACAGGAAAGTGAATTGGCTCGACAGGAAGCGGCTCACATTTCGGGGCCAAAGCTGGACTTGGGCTTCAAAGAGGGTCAGACCATCAAGATCAACATCGGGGTGAGAAAGAAAACCAGTCTGGGTCATAACCTGCACTGATAAACACGCTAAAATTCCGTCTCTCTCTCAGAACATAAAGAAGAAAGACTCCAGCGGTGCGGCAGCGAAATCTCGTCCGACGGGATCTTTACTCCCTCCTCCGCCCGGAGTCAAATCCGCCGCTCTGGTTCCTCCGCCCACAGCGCAGCAGACGACGCCCGCCGCTCCGCCCAGCACAGGTGAGAGCGACACATTTGCATATTTATTAGTTGCATCGGTGGGGGTGGCTAATAAAAGCTCCTCCCTTTCAGGAACGCTACTGGACTTCGGAGACTCCGCCCCCGTCGCGGCTCCGCCCTCTCAGGACATGTGGGGTGATTTCACGGCCGCAGGCTCGGGGTCAGTGTAACGATCACACGTCCGTCCGTGTGTGTCTGTGTGCAGGCGTCTCACTCTCTGATGTGTTCGACAGGTCTGCTCAGGACTCGCGGTCGGGATGGGTGCAGTTCTAGCGTCCCGCGGCACGCGTGCGTGTTCATAAAGGGAACCGACGACTCACGGACGCTGTTTCCCGCGGATGTTTTCTATGCAATCACGAGCAGCCGCACGGCTGATATCTGCTGCATTCCAGCCGGTGTTGAGTTTCAAACACATTTCTCGTCACGTGTGATGAATGTCGTCAGTATCGTCTCTCGTTTACCTTTAAAGCTGAAGCGTGTCACCATAACGACCGTCTCTGAACAGGTTTCCAGAACACTGGACACATTTGTCGGCCTAACGGCCGGCCCCACCACAAACTCAGCTGACAGAATCCAACAATAGATAGTAACAGTGTTTACAGGAAGTTGCTGAAGCGACTTCCTCATAGTGACTCGCTGTCAGGCTGCATTTGAACACTCACACAAAGACACGCTTCAGCTTTAAAGCTTTTCGTTGTGTTGGTTTAGAGGTTCAGTGTCTAATAAGAATCAGCTGTTGGTAAGATTTTCTTTCGTTTCTTTTAACGTCTCGAGTTCCTGGTGTGTTTTATCTGTGCGTCACGTGACCTGTCTGACTCAGAAGAGCTGGTTTTATGTGTGTTTATAAGCAGATGATTTTTCACACTATATATTTTGAACTAACCCCAGACTTTATTCGCTTTATTTTTCCAGGTGATTACAGATTTATTCTTGATATTGTCAGTAATTAAAGTTCGAATCTTTCCTTCAAGTGCCTTTATAAAACACCTGTAGAATGTACAAATGATGGTTTATATATATATATATGAATAAACCTTTTCCTTGTATAGAGTGTCAGCTTTACAGTTTTTTGTTTTTTTTTTACAGTCATACAGATTCATTCATTTTAATCACTGAAAGTAATGTGTTAAATGTTGTCAAGTAAAAATCATTCATGTTTGTATTATAGTAGGGGTTTAGTCTAAAGTTGTTAACATTAACAATTTTTTCATCTGAATTCTGAGCTTACATCTCATTGTTTTTTTTCTCCAATTAAGTAAAAAATAAAAAAAAAACAATTGCAACTCTTTACCTCACAATTCTTTTCTCACAACTGTAAGATTATATTTTACAATTCTGAGTTTATATCTCACAATTTTCAGAATTGAAAGGACAAAAAACAGAATTGTGAGATAAAAACTTTTTTTATTTTATAACGGACACGTCTTCCATAGGTGTGTGCTCATTAACATAAGTAAATAAACATGAGTGTGTGATGGTTACCATGGTTGTGTTCTGTTGTAGTTTCAGGTGTGTGATTTGTCAGGTGAGTTTCTGCATCAGCTGTCAGTTCTACAAAACGTTCATGAAAATGAATATATACATAGATTAGAATTAATTTATTGAATCCGAAGTCTTTGTATTTATTTAATGAGTGTAGTTGTTTTAATGTTGGACGTCTGCAGGGTTTTCCGTCTCATATTGTGTGCTAATATCTGAAGTGAATCCCGGTTTTGTATGTAAATCCCGTTTCGTCCTTCTGTTCGGTGATTTGGGGTCTTTTATACGCGCGGGAAGTAAGTGTGACCCCGGAAAGACTCCAGACTGAGCATCACACACATAAACACACACACATCACCACACAAACACTTCCATGCAGAGACTATAAAGCGTGTTTAATGGGATTTAATGCGGAATTAATGCCATTTCACCGGTAAGATCCCGCGTGATTTGTTCCGTGTTCGCTCGTGATTTGTGTTGAACGCGTTCGCGGATAAAAGCGAAATATTAGTAAATGCGAACGATCACTTGTATTATACATATAATGAGTGTATTAACATGATTTGTGTATTAATTCTGCCGTGAAACGTCGTGTCACTGAGTGTCGAGTCGGAGGTTTCAGGGTTTTTTGTTGTGTGACGTGTTTTTAAAGATACACGTACAAAACACTCAAAAAGATGTAAGAAAAGATATAAAAAGCAACAGATTATAAAAGCACCTGTATTTTTGATGGGTTTCATGTCGTGCTGTGAAAGGGAAGGAGTTTGTAGTTCCTGTAAGAGATTTAAATTGTACATCCTGAACCCGCCTCAGGGGGGCGCGCGCGAGAGGCGCGTTCACGTCTCTCTTTGTGTTTACAAAACACTGAAAGGAAACAACTAGTTAAATGTATTAATCAGAACAATAACACAGGAGATATAAAATATACAGACCTGCGTTTCTTTTGGAGTAATTCCTCAGTTAATGACAATCTCTGACTGGATTCAAATGATGACCGTTACTTTTGTGTTGATGGGGCTGTTGTCATGGTGATGGGGTTGTTAGTACAGTTAGTAGCTCAGTGTGAAATGATACATGTTAATAAAATGGTTTCATTCCATCTCTCTTTGTTTCTCTTATGAGTTTATCTTCGCTGTTTCAGTTTCTCTTTTGGATGCGCGCTGCGCTCGAGCACCTGCACATAATCTCAGTAAATCTCATTAAAGCCTCCTGCTGCCCCCCTCTCTCTCTCTCTCTCTCTCTCTCTCTCTCTCTCTCTCTCTCTGTGTGTGTGAGTCTCTCATTCCGTCTTTCTCTCAGTGTGTTCGTGGATCTGTTCGGGACGGTTCGGAATAACTGGATTATTATCAGGATGCGTTTATGAAGTGGATTTCTGTTAGTGAACGCGCGAGAGTCCACGTGATTCGATTTCTCGAACAGCGCGAGTTCTGTGATTTAAATTTTAACGGATTTTTCTGTGATTCTGATGCTTCTAATATCGTAAGTTTGTCATGAGCGCTTCTGAAAACCCGAACGAGTCCAAACTTGAGGCGGTGATTCAGGTGCAGTTCATTTACTTCAGCTTTTACTTCATTATTATTATAACCCACAAAAAACACATTTCTCTTAGAAATGACTAATAATTTAACAAAAAAAGAGAAAAAAAAAATAATTTAATTGAGCATAAATAGTTTGAAGTAGAAAATCTGAAATAGAATTTTCTTTGTAAAACATACTCCAAAAATTGCTATTTTATTTACAACTTTAAAACATATATTTTTTTAACACTGTGTGCTTGAGTTATGTTGGTTTAATGTTAGTTTTGCTGGTTTAATTTTGTCGCATTAGTGACTCCGCAGGTGTGTGTTCTGATCTGATCTAAATATACAACAGATCACCACTGAGACCATCTGCTATAGACACACACTGTGACATAATAGCATTCCCTGTGTGTGTGTGTGTGTGTGTGTGTGTCAGAGGTTGGAGGAGAGTGTGCTGTCCGAGGAGAAGCGGCTGACGGTTCGAGGATCTTCTCCAGATGAACCTCCGGCCTCTTTACCGGCCCGTGTGCGAGAGATCGTCTCCAGGAACCTGAGCGACAGCGGTGAGACTAATCAGACCTTCGGTACACGTCACTGAGCTCCACGCTTACAACACTGACTGTCTGTCTGATGTGTGTGTGTGTGTGTGTGTGTGTGTGTGTCCATCAGCTGGAGGCATGTCGTCGGGTCTGTCTCTTCAGGACGAGAACCGGGTTCTGCAGGCAGAACTGAGTCGTGTGGAGGATCTTCTGGCTCACAGTCGAGCAGAACGAGATGAGCTGGCCATCAAATACAGCGCCATCAGCGAGAGAGTGAGAAACACACACACACACTGATAATAAAGAGAGAACCTGTTGAACTTATAGTCTAGTCCTTGGTTTTAGTCTTCAAAGAACTGTACAGCAGCTCAAGAACCTAAAGGCGGTGGTTCTAGATAAGATGAGATGATTGACGGCCTGTCACACTTTTATTGTGCAGTGTGAACACACACACACACATACACACACACATCTTTTGTCTGGGTCTCAGCAAGGTTGACCCGTCTCCGTGGTAACGACGAGTGGAATGTAGTGGAGTGGCATGTTGCCATGACGACTGTAAACAGTGAGGGTCCGTCTGGACGACTGTGATTTATTCAGACACTTTCACCATCAATCTGAACAGGAAACGTAAAAGTGAACGTGAGCGGTGTTTCCCTGTGATGTAGGTCGCCGGGAGGTGCTTTAGGGTTGCTAGGTTGCTCTAGGTAGTTTCTAGGGTCTCCTGAGTGGCTGATAGGAGAGCTTTGTGATGGATTGAAATAAAACTAAAATCACAAGTCTGCAATTTTATTCAAATAAAAGTTTGGATGTTCGAAAAAAGAAATGCTTAGATTTTAAGAAAATAAGACATAAGTATTAGTATTCTAATTTTTTACAGTTATACTGAATAATAATAATAATAATAATTAATAATACATTTTTCTTAAATATAAACTTTCCTTATGTTACAGTGAAGCATTACATCAGCTCTTGATTTTCTTGTATATAATTATTTAATAATAATGATCAAAACAAAAATAATGCTAAGATTTATTATTGTTTTAAAATCATATTGACATATAATCACAACATTTTTGGCTAAATTGTTTGACAAACAAGCACATTAATGGAGATTTTATTTTCAAAATGATTTTAATTCACAATCAAACCTGTTCTGAAAAACCTTTTGTTGCTAGGGTGTTTTAGGTAGGTAGTAAAGAGTTATCAGTGGTTGTTATGGTGTTTCAGGTAGTAATATGTTGGTTACTATGGTCTTTTGAATGGATGTTAAGGTCATCTGGTTGTTGCTAGGGGGTTATGGGTGGTTGCTAGGGTCTTTTGGATGGTTGCTAAGGTCATCTGGTTGTTGTTAAGGGGTTATGGATGGTTGTTAGGAGTTACAGGTGGTTGCTAGGATGTTTTCAGTAGATAATAAAGAGTTATGGGTGTTTGCTAGGGTGTTTTAGGTAGTAAGTAAAAAGGGTGGTTGCTAGGGTCATTTGGATGGTTGCTAAGGTCTTCTGGGTGTTGCTAAGGAGTTATGGGTGGTTGCTAGCATGTTTTAGGTAGATAGTAAAGAGTTATGGGTGGTTGCTAGGGTCTTTTGTATTGTTGCTAAGGTCCTAGTTGTTGCTAAGGAGTTATGGCTGGTTGCTAGGGTCTTTTAGGTAGATAGGAAAGAGTTGTTGCTTGGGTGTTTTACGTTGTTAAAAAGGGTGGTTGCTAGGGTCTTTTGGGTGGTTGTTAAGATCTTGTGGTTGTTACTAAGGAGTTATGGGTGGTTGTTAGGGTCTTTTAGGTAGTTAAGAGTGGTTGCTAGGGTCTTCTGGTTGTTGCTAAGGAGTTATGAGTGGTTGCTAGGGGTTTTTAGGTAGATAGTAGAGAGTTCTCAGTGGTTGTTAGGGTGTTTAAGGTGGTTAGTAAAAAGGGTGGTAGCTAGGGTCTTTTGGATGGTTGCTAAGGTCCTTCTAGTTGTTGCTAAGGTGTTATATCTGTGGTTGTTAATGTCTTTTGCGTCAAAAATCACACTAGATGGTTTGCGAAAAACTGCGCCAAAAAGTAGTTTGTCTAAATTTATAGTATTGGAAACTTTTAACTATTGTAATAATTTCACGGGTACTAGTGCTGACTGACTATAATCAGCAGTAATGGTGTCGTGTGTGTAGTTGGAGCAGGCGCTGCGTTTGGACGCGGGCGAGGAGGGACTGGACTCTCCAGAGTCTCGCAGTCTGGCGCAGCAGAACGTAGATCTGCGCAGACGTCTGGACGAGGAGCAGGCGGCGTATAAGCGCAAACTCACGGCGTATCAGGAGGGGCAGCAGAGGCAAGCGCAACTCGTACAGAAACTACAGGCCAAGGTACAAACACTGATCTCAAGCGCTCGCTGCGTCCGCGTTCGCTCGGACGGAACTCATCTGTGTCGTGTCTGCGCAGGTCCTCCAGTACAAGAAGAAGTGTGCGGATCTCGAGCAGACGCTGCTGGAAAGATCGACTGTGAGTAGACAGAATTTGTGTCATGTGATTTGTAATTAGTAACCGATTACAACGTGTAAGTGTGTCGTCGTAGGGTCAGTGTGACAGTAACGGCCACCGGCGGGACGAGGATGAGCCGAGCAGTGAGCTGGAGAGCGCCCTCATCCGGCTGGAGGAGGAACAGCAGAGGTGCGGCGCTCACTGAACTAATGCTAGCGCACTTATAGCTGCAGTGTTAGCGTGTGCTAAACGTGTTTGCGTGTGCGCAGGAGCAGCGGCCTGTCCGCCGTCAACGCTATGCTGCGGGAGCAGCTGGAACAGGCCGGACTGGCCAATGAGGCGCTCAGCCAGGACATCCGCAGACTCACGGCCGATTGGACCAAAGCCAGGGAGGAGCTGGAGCAGAGGGAGTCTGATTGGAGGAGAGAGGAGGAGGTGGGTGTGGCCGTCCGCGTCACTGAAACCCGCATGAGAAGTGTCGGAGTTTGACGCGGTGCGTTTGTTCAGTCTTTCCACAGTTACTTCAGCAGCGAGCACAACCGTCTGCTGGCGCTCTGGAGGCAGGTGGTGGGCTTCCGCAGATACGTGTGCGAACTGAAGAGCGCCACCGAGAGGTCAGACCGCGTCACTGCACCCGTGAACACCACGCTGCTGCTGAAACACAGGAAACACTGACGCTGTGTATGTTTGTCTGTCCGTCAGAGATCTGTGTGAGGTGCGTAACGAGCTGTCGTGTGCGGCGCAGAGCGTTCAGCTGCAGTGCGTGAGCGTGTGCGCGGCTCTGCGCAGTCGTGAGGACGGGTCTGCGCTGCTGCTGGAGAGAGAGACGGGTCAGCGACTGCAACTGGAGCAGCAGCTCAGAGAGACGGTGAACGAGATGATGACGCTGCAGGCCAAGAGCGACTCTGAGAGAGCCGAACTCAACACACGGTTCGTTACTGCACACAACTACACGCTCACTAAATTAACTAGTGATCCGAAGGGAGCCATGTATAACAAAGCTGGTTAAGATCTAAATTTAAACATGTTTACTAAATTAACAAGTTCTATGAACAAAGCCCTGTATAGTAAGTCTAGTTAAGGTGTAAATCTATGTTTGTTTACTAAATTAACTAGTTCTCTGAAAGAAGCCCTGTATAATGAGGCTGGTTACTGTCTAAAATTATACATGTTTACTAAACTAACTAGTTGTCTAAAGGAAACCCTGTTTAATGAGGCTGGTTAAGATCTAAATTTATTCAAGTTTACTAAATTAACTAGTTGTTTGAAAGAAGCCATGTATAATAAGGCTATTTAAGGTCTAAATAATGCGCGTTTACTAAATTAACTAGTTCCCTGAAAGAAGCCCTGTATAATTAAAGTGGTTATGGTCTAAATTTATACATTTACTAAATTAACTAGTTGTCTAAAGGAAGCTCTGTGTAATGAGGATGGTTAAGGACTAAATTTATACATGTTTACTAAACTAACTAGCTGTCTAAAGGAGTTCCTGTGTAATGAGACTGGTTACAGCCTAAAATTATAGGTTTACTAAACTAACTAGCTGTTTAAAGGAGTTCCTGTGTATTATACATGTTTACTAAACTAACTAGTTGCTTAAAGGAAGCCCTGTGTAGTGAGGCTGGTTAAGGTCTAAATTTATACAAGTTTACTAAATTAACTAGTTGTCTAAAGCAAGCTAGTTAAATTAAACCTTGTATAATTTAATAAAAATAAATCTCTTTTCTTTATTCAAATTTGATCTGGACAAGTACATGGAAATTATGAAAAGCTCTGTTCATCATAAAGTAGTCAAAACTGCATCTGTGTGTGTGTCCTCTAAAGGTGTACATTTATTACTTTTTGTGAAATATAAATAACCATGGTTTACTACAAAAAAAAACATGGTTACATGGTTACAAATTATGATAAACATTGTTAATTTTTATAGGGCATTTGTATTTGTGTATACTTCATTACTTTTTTCTTTGTTTTGTTTTTATAACTGTACTGTATTAATGGCTTAATGTTTTCTACTATTTAATAATAATAATAATAATAATAATAATAATAATAAAAAGAAATCAGAAAAAAAGATTCGCCCTCCAAAGTTCGATCGGAGCGCGGAGCGCGAATCATTTAATTCACAAAATGATTCACGAACCTGCTCCGAAGTGGCGATCTGAATTAAAACATTCACAATACGCGAAGTTCTGATCTAAATCAAATGTTTCGCGATCCGCGCTCCTAAATCCCACCTGTATAATCATTCGCGAATCATCATTTCAGATCGGGTCTTCGGAACGCGAATCGCGAATCATCCAATACCCGAAATGATTCACGAACCCATTCCGAAATTCCGATCAAAATCAAATGATTCGCGATCCGCGCTCCTAATGATTCGCGAACCATCATTTCAGATCGGGTCTTCGAAATGCGCGAATCGCGAATCATCTAATTCCCGAAATGATTTCGTGAACGAACCCATTCCAAGGTTGCGATCTGAATCAAATGATTCGCGATTCGCTCCTAATGATTTGCGAACCATTATTTCAGTTTGGGTCTTCGGAACGCGAATCGCGAATCATCCAATACCCGAAATGATTCGCGAACCCATTCCGAAATTCCGATCAAAATCAAATGATTCGCGAACCATCATGTTAGATCGGGTCTTCTGAGCGCGAATCGCGAATCATCCAATTCCCGAAATGATTCGCGAACCCTTTCCGAAGTTACGATCTGTATCAAATGATTCGCGATCCGCGCTCCTAATGATTCGCGAACCATCATTTCAGATCGGAGCACGAATTGCGAATCATTCAATTCCCGAAGTGATTTGAGATTAGCGAACCCGCTCCAAAGTCCCGATCTGAATCAAAAGACTCGCGATGCATGAACCGATTGGAGCGCTTCGAAAGAGTGAATCACTTTGCGCTGTAGGTAAAATGATTAGGAGTTTCGAAAAGATTAATTTCACCCATCACTAATACGTGCTTTTTAAAATCAGGAAAAGGAATGGAGCTTTTAATTTGATCTGTTTTTTGCTAGTGAATCACTGAATGATCGAAGTCACGAGATTGAATCAATCTGAGCGGTTCCAGCGTAAATGACTCACTCAATTGATTCGGTTTGTCTGTTCTTCCGCTTTTCGCGTCTTCAGTCATGTTTACACGACACTGTCAGTACTACTACTGGCTTAGCTCGCTAATTTGATGACATTAACTGAAATAAGCGAAACAAGTATGGTGTTTACAAATGAAATATCCATATTTCCAACACAAATCTCCTCCATATTGAGGTGTGGTAACCGGTTTACTGCTAACTAGTGAAACACTCCATTAATATGACGAGCTGCAGCTCAAAATACATGTTAGATGGAAACATTGTGCATTATGATGGAGTTTGTAGCTTAATTCACTAGATTTGAAATAGTTTGAGCTGCAGTTCAATAGGAATCAGTTGAAATCATCCAGTCATCTCACACCATTCAACACAATCTCACATTTATCACTATATATTGTAATAAATATTTGAGAAATGATTGTTGTATGTGATTGTATTAGTCTATTATGGCATAAACTCAGTACTGGTCTAGTTAACCATCATTAGTTTGTGTCTGGAGTGTTGTAAGTGCTGGTTGAAGTTTATTCATTTAATTGCTTAAAACATTCTGTGTGTGTGTGTGTGTGTGTGTGTGTGTCAGGCTTGTGGATGCAGTGAGAGAGCTGGAGCGTCTCAAGGCTCGTGTGGAGGACAGAGAACAGGAAGTCACAACACTCAACAGGAAACTACAGGTACACACACACACACACACCCTTCTGTTTAAAGTTGTCTTCTAGCAAAGAACCGCCCACTTTAACAGGTAAAGCGACCAATCACAGATCAGACGTAGCAAGCGCATATCACAGCAGATGTGTGTGTACAGGATCAGAGGAGTCTTGAGGAGACAGAAGTTCATTCAATGAAGAAACACACTGCAGCACTGCAGAACACACTCCGAGACATCACACAGGTACAACACACACACACACACACACACACACGATTCACTGGTTCATGAGTTTATATTAATATGTGTGTGTGTGTGTGTGTGTGTGTGTGTGTAGCTGGTGTTGTCTGACAGTGATGGTGTGGACGAAAACACTGAAGAGTCTCTTCTGCCGCTGCTGCGCTCTTCATCATCATCATCATCATCATCAGCCGTGATCCCTGACAGCTGTCTGTCTGCACTGCGCTCCACTCTGACCAGCAGACAGATACAACTACAGGTACACACACACACACACACACACACACTCAGACTGTCTCCTGTCTGTGATCTGATGTTCATCAGTGTGTTTGTGCGCAGGAGCTGCGTGAGCGTCTGCAGTCTGCGCAGTCTTCGGT
This sequence comes from Labeo catla, assembly GCA_012976165.1. Lineage (NCBI taxonomy): Eukaryota > Metazoa > Chordata > Actinopteri > Cypriniformes > Cyprinidae > Labeo > Labeo catla. The sequence continues at coordinate 312,674 of VONZ01000715.1, read as the reverse complement.
GCAACAGCTGCGCAAGCAGCAGGGGGAGGCGGAGTCAGGTCGGCGGGAGGCGGAGCTCCGCGTGCAGACGCTGCAGTCAGAGAGAGACGAGGCTCAGCGAGAGAGAGAGAGCGCTGTGAGAGATCGAGACCGACTGAGACAGGAGAGAGACGCGATGAGCAGGTGAGACGCGTCACACGACCTGTCAGTCACACCGAGTCACGTGACCGGTGACCGAACCTGTCTGTCTCTCCGTCAGCGAGAAGGACGCGGTGGATAAGGCTGCGCAGGCGGCGCAGACGCAGGTGCAGCTGCTGCAGTTGGAGTGCGACAGGCTGCAGCTGGCCGTCACGTCTGCGCAGAGAGAACGCGAACACGAGCGGGAGGAAAGAGACGCCGCCGCGCTCGAGAGAGAACGAGCACGAGCTGAGACCGACAGAATGTGAGTCTGACGTGTTTGTGTTTGAACGAAGCGCGAGTGTGTGACGCGTTATTGACGAGTGTGTGTGTGTGTCAGTCAGCAGCTGTGGGAGGAGTCAGAGCGCCGCGCCTCTTCACTGCGCTCTGAACTGGCGGCGCTGAGGGAGTCTCTCCAGCAGGGGGCGACAGACCGACAGCTGATGGAGGCCGAGAACAGACAGCTGAGCGACGCACTCAACAGGGTCAGACACACACACTCACTGTTATATATAGCCAAGACTATTCAAACTCCAACTGTCAACATTCAAATTTAAACTCCCAGAATCCCTCAAGATTCAAGATCCCTGTTTACACTAGTGCGTTTTCATTTTAAAACACCTACACTGGCGTTTTCACTGCGTTTCAGAAACGATCTCCGTCCACACTACACGACTGAAAACGCATGTCACATGACCATTCATAATGAGCATGATGTTATTGTTTACACGGTTGACGACGATAAGTTGAGCGAACGTGTGGGCAGCCACGCGTTGACACTGAAATGTCCCCCCAGAGTTTTAAACTAACACGGGGTCTGCAGCGTTATCGAAAGTCTCCGAAAACGTCAGAGTAGTGTAAGCGACAGGTCTAACCATAGGAAAAGTTACACGTTTTAAAACGAAAACACACTAGTGTAAACGTAGCTTCAATCAGATTGAGGTTTCCTTTTTATGTGCTACATTTCACATCATTTAAGCTTCCGTTATATCTAATATTACTAATATATCTGACTGGTCAAACCTAGCAACTAGCCTAACAAATGCTAGCAATGTACTAATTCAAGCTAGCAACATGCTAAGCATGTATCAGTGTGCTAAAACATGCTAGCAATGTGTTCATGTTAACAACATGCTACCAATATGCTAATTGTGCTAGCACTATGTTAGCTTTATGATAATTGTGCTAGAAACATGCTAACAATATGTTAATCATGTTATACACATGCTAGCTACATGCTAATCATGATAAAAACATGTTAACTACATGCTAATCATATTAACAAACCAATCATGCTAGAAACACGTTAGCAACATGTTATGTATCAATGTGTTAAAACATGCTAGCAGTGTGTTAAGTCATGTTAACAGTATGCTAGCTTTATATTAACCATGTTAACAACGTGTTAATCATGCTAGCAACATGCTAATCATATTCTAAACGTGCTAGCAACATGGTAATTGTGATAGAAACACGTTAATAACATGCTACCAATATGTTAATCATGCTAGCAACATGCTATTCATAATATAAACATGCTAGCGACATGGTAATCATTCTAACATGTTAAACATGCTAGAAATACACTACCAACATGCTAATCATGTTAACAACACGTTAACTACATACTAATGTAGTTAACAACACGTTGCTAGCATGTAGATTACATGTAGTTAACATGTAGATCATGCTAGAAACAAGCCAGCAACATATTAATCATATATCCAATGTTAAAGCGTGCTAACAATGTGTTAAATCATGTTAACCATATCTTGGCTAAATTCCCAACCATGTTAGAAACATGATAACAACATCTTTAATCATGTCAACAACATGTTAACTAAGTCTTTGAGTATGCTAATAACATGTTAAAGCATGCTAGAAACATGTTGGCAACATGGTATGTTGGTACCATGTTAACTACATCTAATCATGCTAGAAATATGTTATGGAAATGCTAAACATGCTAGTATGATGAAACATGTTAAAAACATGATAATCATGTTGTAAATTGTTAATCATGCTAATCATGTTATAAACATGCTAACAACATTCTAAAATCAATTATAGAAACATGTTAACATGAAGTGTTAATCATGTAATATTTTAATCATGTAATATTTTAACTAAACTAGAAACATCACAGCAACATCTTGTCTATGCTAATCATGCTAACAACACATTAGTAACATGTTATAAACATACTATCAACATTCTAATCATATGAAATAACCGCGTTAACTGTACTATTCAGTTATAAACATGCTAACTACAAGCTAATCCAGTGTAGGAATGTGCTAACATGATGTTAATCATGTTAGCAATATTTACCAATAATGCTAAAACAGGTTAGCAACATGGTAATCATGTGTAACACGTGCTATGCTAATGATAATGATGCTAGAAACATTTTAGCAACATGTTAAATACACATGCTAGTCATGCTAACAGCTGCGTTAGTACCGTGTTAAAAACATGCTAGCAACATGCTAATCATGTTATCAGCACTATATTTTTAGCGTTAAGAAGCACAAGCACAATTCAATTCAAATTTATTTGTATAGCTTTTCATTACATATCATTGCAAAGCAACTTTACACCAAATTAACGTTTTTACAATATATGTAGTAGTAGCTTGATGTACATATGGCAGAGATGTGTGTAAAGATCAATTAATAGCTGGTAATCAAACGGCTTTAAACTTCCAGGCTAAGCTTTTCTCGGCGATTATTATACAGTTTTTCTTCACAGACATTTTTAATTTAGTTTATTATATATTCTCCGTGTTATAGTCTGGTCAGGTGTGCAGCTCATGGAATGCAATTTCTGTCAAACAATAAAATTCAGTGATATTTTTCCTCTAATACTCTCTAGTAATCATATTTCATATGTGTGTGTGTGTGTGTGTGTGTGTGTGCAGGCAGCAGTCACACTGAACTCTCTCTAGTGCTCACAAACTTCATTCAGGAGAATTAGATCCTCAGAGATTCTCTCGCTAAGATGGCCCGGCGTGCCGAGAGTCTCAGCGCAGGACAAATCTGACCTCAACAGCCTCATCGTTACAGGTCCTTAAACTCACACAATCACACACACACACATTTAACTCCTGGAACATAGCGTTTCAGAATTATATTCGCTTAATAGAAATTCGCAGTTCATTTGGTGAAGAGTAAAGATATACAAATGAACCTTTTCTATTAGTGGAATTGAATGATTGACAGCTGGAGGAGGAAAAAGAGTGTGTTACTGTCTCAGCGAAGAGAAGCGGAACAGGAGAAACTGACCATCAGAGGGTGAGCTGCGTCGCTCAGGCAGGACCGACTGGAACTGGACTCTGTCGTCTGCAGCTCTCCACCAATAATCACTGCAGGAGTCTGAGCTGGCCAGGGCGGGGCTGGGAGGCGGAGCTTCAGTCCTTGCAGGCTGACAGAATGACTCAGGACGAATCACACGGGTGAGTGTCTCCCTCTCTCTCCTACCCATCCCTCATAAAGCCGTTTCTGATGTGCTGCTGTCAATCAAACAGCTGATCGGTGAGGAATTAAGGCTTTGGAGGGCTTCGGTTCTCTCCAGCGGTGAAGGAGACAGGCAATGGCCGGCTCTCGGCGGTGCGTAGGCGGAGCAGGCTTATTGCGAGAGGCCCGGGGCTTCTGGTTCAGCTGGCATCAGAGAGAAGAAGCGCTGGCGGAGGAGAGCCAGCGCAGCCTTCCAGGTGAAGACGATCGTTGTGTCCGCGATAGCTGTCGTTAATATACAAAAGTGTGTGTCATTAGGTGGCCATGGGGCAGACTGAGGAAAGTCTGGAGACGAGATCTGTTGAGCTGCAGCAGATAAATCGAATCGAGTCGGCTTGAACAGCTGGAGTCAGAGAACCAGAACCTGAGACCTAGCAATGACCTGACAGGTACACGAGCTGTTAGATTGGCTTGACAAAATTCAAATTTTAAATCCAAGAATCCTTTGAGACTCAGTGAAGCTTCCCTTCTATGTACTGTTCCTAATCCATTAAGACTCATTCAAACTTCACTCTAATATTTCTCTAATCTCACTAGCCAAAGCAGCAACTAAGTCATGCTAATAACATGCTAATCGTGCTAGAAACATGCTAGTACTTGTTAGTCATGCCAGAAACATGTAACAGGCTGGTGACATGCTTAATCACATGCTACAACAGCATCTTGTCATTACTAGAAACAAACTAGCAACATGCTAATCATGCTTATAACTTGGTAATCATGCTTAAAACATGTTTGTAACATGTTAGTATCTTAATCATATTAGCAACATGTTAATCATGTTAGCTACATCTTAACTTGGTCATACTAGAAACATCTTGGCAACATCTTAATCATGCTAGAAACAAACTGGCAACGTCTTAATCATGCTTATAACTTGATGTCATGCTTAAAACATGTTTGTAACATGCTAGTAACATGCTAATCATATTAGCAACATGTTAATCATGTTAACAACATGCTAGTAACTTGTTGGTCATACTAGAAACATGTTAATAACATGCTAATCATGATAGAAACATCTTGTGCTTGCTTGTTTGTCATGTTAAGAAACGTATTTACTGCCATACTAATCATCTTTAAGAACATCTTGCTTAATGATAATCGCTGTCTTAGTAACATGCTTATCATGCTGTTAACATGTTAGTCGTATTAACAACATCTTTAACTTACAGGTCATGCACTATAAACATGTTAGGAACATGTTAGCAACATACTAAGCATGTTAGTAACTTTGTTAATCATGTTACAAACATCTTTGTAACATACTAATGGCGATGCTAATCACATTAGTAACATGTTAATCCATACTAGCAACATGCTAGTCATGCTAATAACACTAATAATGTTAAAACATGCTTGTAACATGTTGGCAACATCTTAATCATGCTAACAACATCTTAATAACTTGCTGGTCATGCTGTAAACATCTTAGAACATCTTGTAACATCTTGTCATGTTAGTAACTTTCTTCAATCATTCTAAAAATGCTTATGTCGTTAGTAACATGCTAATCATCCTAGCAACATGTTAATCCTCTTGTAGCAACATGTTAGTAACTAGCTGTTCATCTTTAGAAATATGCTAGTAACATGCTAGTCAGCCAAAGTAACTTCTTGTGTATCTTAAAACATGCTTGTAACATGTTAATCATCCTATAACAACACGTTAAATACTTTAACATCACTAGTATATGCCATCATCTTTAAGTAACTTATATTGTATGTTAGAAAAATAGTTAGAATCATGCTAACTACATGCTAATCATCTAATCTATCATATAAAGTTTAAAACTTCAAGCTTTTTGGCTGCTCCCAAACAGCGAGGCTAAGCTTTCTCAAACCAACCTAAAGTTTGCTTTACAAACTTTTTTTTATCTTTTTTTTTTTTTAAAAATAGCCTGATCGTGACGTTCAGTTTGTCTGTGTTTAGCGGAGCTGAAGAGAAGCGTTTCTTGGCGCTGACAGAAGGCGGTTCTGTCTCAAGGCGAAAAGAAAGGAACCGCGCTGAGAGGCGGCGCTCCGCGGCCGCTCAACAGGGCGCAGCGGCTCCTGCGTACCGCCCTGTCCGACCACCAGGAGAACTGGAGAACTGACAATCAGAAGTGGGCTGAGCACTTGTGTATTTGTTGCAGCGACGCGTGTTTGATTCACACATCCGCGCGGTATCATGTGATTCCTGCAGGGCGCTGGCGCTGCAGTCTGGAGAGGCGAGCGGGGCGCTGGCCGATCCGAGGAAACACCTGGGAGCAGGCGATCGTCTGGAAAGAGCAGCGGCGAGCTTCAGGAGGCTTCGCGTTCCCTCTGGCGACAGGACGGAAGTCTGTTACAGGCGAGCGGACAAACAGCAGGTAGAGCTTCGCTGGAGCGCTCAAAGCCGCGTCGTGTCGTTGTGGCAATATTAACCGTGATGGCGTGTACGAAGCATCCGTGAAGAAGCGGAAGGCGGTTCTGTGGAAGGTGAGCTCCCTACAGGCGAACTGAGCCTACAGCGCTGGAGCTGGAGAGACTGAACCGGGAAGGCGAAGCTCCTCAGAGACCAGGAGGCCGGGTCAGTAGGCGCGCTCGTTATTATGCACATTTAAAGATTTTATGTGCAGTATCACAAATGTATAAATCCACACAGCTGTGTTCATTTATAATGGTTTAAACAGAGGTTTAAATGTGTCTCTCCTAGGCTGCGGCTGCGGCTCGCAGCTGAACTGCAGAACTGCACTTGATCAACTGGGGCCGAGCGGCGCACGCGGGCCGGTGAAGCTGCGCGAACTGCAGGAGAACTTCACGCCGACCAGCAGGCAGCGGCGGATCACGAGCTCAGTGAGGTTGTGTTTGAAACTTTTTGAAGCGATGCCGCAAAAGTAAAATGTGTAATTGTGATTTTCTCCCGCGGTTGGAGGAGTGTCGCTGCTGTCGTCCAGCGAGAGGCGTGAAACGAACCAGGCGAGAGCTGCTGGAGATGGAAGCGCTTGTGCCAGATCACGGGGCCTTGGGGAGAGCACAGCAGAGCGAGGAGAGGTGGAGCTACGGCACTCCCTCGGTGATGTCAGCAGAGGACGCTCTCAACCAATCAAGCGTGCAGCTGAGGAGAGGCTGAGAGAAGCGGCAGAGAAGCGAAGAATCAGGTGATGGGCCAGCGGAACAAACTGTCCGGTCCATGGAAGCTGTTTCTACAACGGATTAAAAAAAAATCACAATTCATAGAAGAAAAGTTTGAATTGTGTGATATGCTTTTAATTGTGGCCATTATAAACTCCAGAAATCACAAGATATACTCTAAATTATACTCTAACTCTAGAAGTGCAAATATAAGCTCACAATTTGTGAAAAAAAATTAGAGGAATTGTGAGAAGTCGCCGGTTTTATTCCGTGGCGAAACAAAAAAAATGGTGTAGAGATGATCAAAGTGTAAAAGTCAAGTGCAAGATATGAAAACTCAAAAGTCAAAATTGTGAGATGAAAACTTCAAAAAGTCAGAATTATAAAGTCAGTATAACAAATTAACGGTATAGTATACGGTATATAACAAGATGACAACTCGAAAACAATCTGAATTATGGAAACAGAAAATTTAAAAGTCGGAGATTGCTAGATGAAAACTCAGTCAAAATGAGATTAAAATTGTGAAAAAAGTCAGAGATACGAGATCAAAGGAATTGAAGAGTTGAAGTTACGGGCCTGAAAAAATAAGATTTAATTTGAAAAAAGTCAAATTACCGGATGAAAACTTGAAAAAGTCAAAGTGTCAAATGGAAATTTAAAAAGTTAAATTGTGGATGAAACCTCAAAAGTCAGAATTACAAGATAAAGAAACTCAAAAATTCTGAGGATGAAACTGGAGAAAGTAAAATTATGAGATCAAAGATTTGAAAATGTGGAAATTGTGAGATGAAGGCAGAAAAGTCATAATTTAATCAAATAAAAAAAAAAAAAATCAGCGATGATCCTGAAAACTTGAAAAAGGGTGCAAATTGTGAGCTGAAAGTTGGAATAACTTTACTGTGACTTTTACTGTGCTTGTTTCAGTGTAGGCCAGCGTGTGTGTGAGGAGAAGGAGCAGAAGTGTCTCTGCTGGAGGAGGAATCTGGCGTCTGCGCGGGAGGTGGCGGATCTGCGCGGCTGTCTGCGTGGTGGAGAGGTCCGGACGCTGGAGTAGCGCGGAGCACAGGAAAAGCTCGCAGACAGGTCAGACTGAAAGCGTGTGAGCAGCGTGGCGCCCGACAGCGAAGATGAAACTGCTGTCTGGCGTGTGACTCTCGCAATAATACCGTCAGGTGAAGGTTCTGGGCGTGGAGGCGAGAGCAGGGAAGCAACTGGCGAACTGCACAAACTGGCGTCTGTCGGTGGAGAGCAGAAAGGCGAGGCGAGCCGAGCGTCACCCGCTCAAACAGAGACTTCGCCCGACACGAGAGCTGGCAAGGAGCGCTCTCTTCAGAAAGAGGTCGAATCGGCTTTAAATGGAAATCATGTATTGAGTGGTTCATGTGAGGAGAAAAATGATAGAAATACATCGCATATAATTTTGATCTCCCGTCACCGTAATGCAGCTGTCTTCTCTCTACCAGCGGCGTCTGGCGAGGCGAGAATGCGTGCTGGCAAGCAGCGGTCGCGGCGATGAGTTGGCGTCTCCAGCTGCAGGAGGCACCAGCGGCTGCGAAGAAGCTCAGGGCGGTATGTGTTTCGGTCGCGAGCTCAAATTACGGCCTGCGGCAGCGTCTCGCGCGAAGATGCAGCTGGAGCTGAAAGCGAAGCGCAGAAGTCGTCTGGCTGCGGCGGGCCGGGCTGTAGCCAGCGTCTGGAGAAGCGTCCGCGGATCTGGAAGTTCAGGCTGTACAGCGCTTCAGTGGCCTTCCGCAGCGCCACGCTGAACATGCTCCGGGGGCCGGTGGGGCGGCAGCAGAGGGCAGGAGCCCGGCAGGAGCTCATCCCGCTTCTCTCTGACACCTCGGGGATGATGTCACCGCCACCGGACGTGTCTCCCGGCTGCACTGCTATTCTCGCCATCCAAAGTTAGTCAGTTTGAACTCTGCGTAATAGAATGTTTTGGTCTGGAGCATCATTTGTCTGCTCTCTGTCAGACGTGGCGAGTAACGTCACTCCTGATAACACCATCGTGTTAGGCGCTGTCCCCAGGACCGAGGGCGCCCGCTGCCGATCGCCCTGCTGGGCTGGACCGGAAACCTTAGCGGCGACCTCAGAGACTTCCTGCAGGGCGCTGCGCGAGGGCTCAGAGAACTGGAAATAGCGCAATACACCACTCACCTCACCAACAGCCAGAAATATAACCACAGTTACCGCTGACAACTGCAACTACTACGACGGTAACAATAACAGTGATAACAATAATTATAAAGATAGCTCTATTGTAAATGCTATAATAATAAAAGTATGGCTCATCTCTTTCATAATAATACTCTACAATTACTACTATAACATTTAGTTAGTTATTATGATAACTATGACGATAAATGTTATGAACTATATTGATGACAATAAACAACAATAAAATATAACTAGATAAGAAAGTTTGTCAAGACAGAACTTTAAGTTAACGAAAGCGGACCAAGAAAGCAACATGCTATTAGTTTTAAAGTTTGATGGTTTTCAGTTCGAAATAGTTTGAAGAGTTTAGAAGTAGTTTTTAAAAGGTTTGAATGCAGTCTTTCAGATAGATGAATAGTGTTGTGGCAAAATCAAACCGACTCTCGCAAAGTAGAAGAGAACAAACTCAGTCAAATGTCTTTTTATAATGTATTCTTTGCAAAAGAAGGTCAGACAGTACAAGCCTGGGTTTTCTGCAGAGTGTGACAGAAGGGAGCTCACTCCAATTTATATCTCTTCTGACCTTCAAGGTTACATCTCCTAAGCGGTAGCTTTCCGCATAGTAGAGTCAGACAAATACATTCTGCTACGTCATACTCCCAAGATTCAAATCTTTATATTTGGGCCTAACACCCTTCTCTTATGTCATTCTTATAGCAGGTTAAATAAAGCAGACCCTTACACAATATTCAAGCACATAGATGAGTAAAATGAATTTTCTTTCACATTAGATAGATAATTAACATGTTGTAGTATGATTCTAGCGTTATTAGCATGTTGCTAGCATGTTTTAGCATGTTTTAGCATGATTAGCAAGTTGTTAACATGTTTATTTTGCGTAATTAACAATTTACTATGTATGTTTCTGCATCACCATGTTATAGCATGATTAACAAGTTGCTAGCATGTTTTAGCATGACTAGCATGTAGCTAGCATGTTTCTAGCTTCATGTAAGTTCTAGTATGTTACTAACATGTTCTTAGCATGATTAGCAGTGCAAACTAACATGTTTCTAGCATGATTATACGTTACTAGCATGTTTCAAGCATGATTTCAAGATACTACCATGATTCTAGTATGATTAGCATGTCACTACCATGATTAGCAGAGTTACTAGCATGATTCACAGATCTTTGGAAGCTTGGCTAGATAGAAAAATGGATTAGAAATATTAGGATGGAAGTTTGGTTGAAGGAATGGTATCAGAGTTCACAGTACCAATAAAAATAATTATTAATAATAGCCATAGCCATTACAAATAAAGGCTATTGGCATTGATGACTATAACAATAATTATTATGGCTTGACTGTTGGAAATGTAATTATTACAACAACTTTATGAAGATAACTTCTTGATAACAATTACGTTATAAAGATAACTATTCATGGAGAATATATAGCGATATTATGTCAAATATAACAGTAGTGATAACTATAACAATAGTGGAACAACTATATTGATGACAATAGAAACAACTATTACAATGTAACTATAACCAACAATAACTATTCACATTATTTATAATGATGATGACTACCCAGCAATTATAACTATAACTATAAGATTACTACAATATCTTTGGTTTTATGATAACTATAGCAATAATTGTGTAACAACTATATTGATAATGATAACCAATAACTATAACTGTATTACAATAAAATATAATAATATAACTAACTAATAATTATAGCTGTGACTTCGACAAAATAACTTTTACGACAACTGTAACTATGGGAATGCTTCACGATGATAACAATAATTATAAAGATAACTATTACAATAGAGGTATATTGATAATTATGTCAAATATAACAATAGTGATAACTATAAGGATAAATATAATAACTATATTGATATTAATAGAAACAACAGCTATAGCCCGGTTCAATAAATGCTATAACCAACTAATAGCAATTCGATAACTATAGCAATAATGCTCAATATAACTAGGTGAGTAATTATAGCGATAATTGTTATGACAATATATTGATGCCAATAAAAACAACATCAATTACAATAAAATAACTATAACTAACAATAACTAATACAATGACTATAATGACAATTATTATTATGACTGCAACAATATTAACTATGACAACTGTATCTATAAGATAATATGTGATAATATTTATAAAGATAGCTATAACTATTAAGATAACTATAGCGATAATTGTCAAATAAAACAATAGTGATAACTATATACTTGATAATTATGACAAAAAAATAGTATTGATATATTATTAATAAAACAAAATAATAACTATAATTATTACAGTAAACATGAATTATAATCAATGATAGCGATAATTATGATGTGTGACAATATAACTGTTGTAACTATAACTGATAACTGTGTACGATAATAATAATTATAAAATAACTACAATATTATAACTGTAATGATAGTTGTCAAATATAACAATAATGTTAACTATAACAAGAATTGACTATGTGATGCCAGTAAAACACCAATAACTATGCTTTAACCATTTCAATAAATGTAACTATAATCAACAATAACTATTCTGATAACTATAAAAGATAATTATGATGACAGCGGTAATAATAATGACTATACTGTTACAGTAACAATGACTATAACTGTAGCTATAAAGCGTAACTTCTGATGATAACAATATTTATAAAGGGGTAATATATTGTGCAATGCTATAACAATAGTATGACCAAATATAACAACATAACTGTATTACAATAACTATAACAGTAACTATTATGACAGCTAAATCGATAACTATACAAAGTAAGAATATCTATAATACTTGATATGTGTAATGAAATATAAACTAACAATAACATTAGGTAGCTGTGATTAAAATTATTATGAGAGCTATAGCCAGTAACTATTGTGACAACAATAACTACTTTATGTTTTAATTTTGCTTTAATTTTATAACACAACTGTAATAACTATTATGGTAGCACTATAATGATGATGACTATAACTGTTATTAACTGTGAAATTATAAAGTTGACTATTATAATAAATATTTAACTTAGTAGCAATGGATTGCTTTAATAACTATATTGTAATAACTGTTGCGATAACTACAACAATAGCTATTACAATGACTATATTGATATTGCTAATATTAATACAACTATTATAAACTATTAGCGATGTAACAATAACTATATCAATTATGTGATTCAGCGATATGGTTCTTCTGTGTTATAGTTGTGATGTAGACTTTGCTATTCTTTTTAGAATAGAACAACAGTTAAAACTGTATTGTTATAGTTATCGATATAGTAAGGAGTTATAGTTGTGGTTTGAACTTTCACTATTTTCTTAAATTTTTATGGTTATAGTTATCAGTTGAGTTTTGTCTATGGTTTCATTGGCTAGGAGCTCCTGCTGTCAAACCTCATTGGTCCAAATCCTGCTCACTGAATGAAAAATAAACATCAGATATCTTCCAAGATTGAAAAGCAGCGATAGTGTGCATCAGTGATGGGTGTGATGTAAACGTGTGCAGGACTGGGGGTCAGCTGGGGTCACTGCAGAGGGAACTAGAGAGGAAGTGACGGGAGAGAGACTCCATACCGAGCCTCATTCAGCTACACCCTGCCTGCAGGGGAGTGCAAAGGAGAGTACTTTTATCGTCTTCCACAGATTCAGCTGTTTTCTGAGCAGCGTGTTGATAAATTGTGTTTGTGCGAATAGATGCGTGGGGCGAGAAACTGGCCGTCGCTCAAGCTCTGCTGCAGCAGCAGGAAGAGTCCCTGCGGAGAGCAGGACCCGAGACCATTGAGCGTTAAGCGAAGCGAATCAAAGAGCTGGAGAGACTTCGCTGAACACGAGACAAGGCATAAGCAGCGTGGAGGTGCGTCTTGGTAATCTCAACTAACCTCATCAAAACACTGGCTAGCATGAGCGGTAGCCCCGCAGAACAGTGCAGTAAGCTCGCAGCAGCGAAGCAGCGTTTGGGCTGAGCGTCGGCGTGAGGCTCTGGAGGCGGCGAGGGGCGTGGCGCACGGGTGGAGCTGGGGAGGCGGAGTCTGGAGGGGAGCTGCAGAGACTGGAACTGAGTCTGGCGAGAGAGATGGAATCCAGACTGACTCCACGACCCGACATGGCGCCATCAAACAGGTCCTGAGCTCAAGCCTAGCACAACCCTGATTCCTCACTCGCACTGTGATCACTGCTTGTTGGTCGCAGCTCTGATGTGTGTTTCAGGTGGCGGAGGTGAGAATGGCGTCAGCGTCTCTTCCAGCGTGAAGTGGAAGCGACTTCAGCGCTGTTGTCTAAAGTTCAGGAGACCGGAGAAGGCGTTCAGAGAAGCGGCTTCGCCCTTTCCCAAACCTGCAGGAAGCCACACGCCGCCCACAAGCGCCACCCAGGAGCGTCTCACTGCACTGCAGAAAACACTGGGACAGGCTGAGAGCGAGCGCGCCAGACAACAGGTGAGATCGGCGAGGAGCTGTCACGACAATTTAACTACTGGCAAATATGAATATAATAACTGTAAATGTACAATAACTATAAACATTATAGCGACTATATTAGCTATAAATATACTATAATAAATAAAAATATTACAATAACTGTAACTACTGTGATAAGTAACAATTACAATAACTTGCATTAACTATTACAATAACTATAATTATAATAACTATAAATTTTACAGTACCTATTCTGATAACTATATAAATACTACGAATAACTATTACCCAGTAACTGACTATTGTATTTAATGGCTTGTAACTATTATAACTAGGCTTGAATGGCTTTAACGGAGTTGCGATAAATACTGCAATAACTATAACTCTATGGCTATAACTATGTTTTATGATAACTTCGTGCATATAATACATATAAATATTACAACAAATAGCTATAATTGTTGCGGCTTCTGTAACATTTACGGTAACTATGACAGCACGTTTACAATGACCCCAGTACTATGATTGCTATATTGGCTTGGGGCGAAATATTTTTGATAACTATTAGCGGTTACTGGCTTTGTAATTCGCTGTAAATGATACAGTAACTGACTTGAAGTAACTTTATGAATATTACTGTGTGTACATTATGACTAACTGCATGGACTATTTATAATGACATTACGATAACCGTGCGATGACTATGACTTTATGATTATGTCACTGGAGATTTTACGATGCTTTATTATGGTAACTATTAATGAATTTGACAAGTACTACAATAACTATTACAAAACTATAATGATAACTATATTAGTAAGCTCAACAGATGCTTCTATAACTATTCACGAGAACTATTACAATAACTATAACTCTATATAACTACTGCTATAATAACTATATTACCATAACTATAAATATTACAAAATCTATTATGATTACCAACTATAATTCATATAAATATTACAATAGCTAACTTTAATAACTATAAATATTATGTTTACTATTACAATAGAATTATAATAACTACATAAATAGCCTTAACTGTTAGGATAATAAATGCAGTACTTCTCTTCTCACGGATTTCTATGCCTAATACTATTATTAGCTATAAATATTATGATAACTACATGAATGCTGTAACTGTATGATAGCTTATGCGGTAACTATAAATTTTACAAAACTATTATGATAATTACATGGCTATAACTGTTACGGTAACCATTACGAGAGTAACTATGGCTATAGAATACAATTACGATTACTGTAATAACTTTAAATATTAGAGTATGATAACTATAAATATTACAATAACTTGTATAACAAACTATAATTACTATAAATATTATGATAACTATCATAACTATAAATATTACAAATATAATGACAACTATAACCATAGCCTTTATTGCGGTTAACTATAGCCAACTCTAAATGTTAGCTCGATAACAGTTGATCAAACTGTTTCGCGTGATGTTGTTCCTCTATTATTAGTTCAGGGCGTGTGGGCCGGACTCAGAAGCGTCCGATGTCGGACGGGAAGCGTATATCGCCATGTAATTGTGTATAGTTACTACAGTCGGAACTGACCAGGATCAACTCTTGAATCCTGAGCTGGAAGGCCGAACTACTGTACACAGGAAGTGATTCATTTCAACATTAATGAATTTAGCTTTAAATCATGAGATTGCAGTGTGAATGAAAACTGAAACCTAATTACAGCAGACTAATGAGATCTGACTTCACTTTCAGTAGCGGTGACAGTGTGAATGCAACAAGTTCTCTGTCACTGGATTCACTTTTGAAATGGTCTGAGATTGATTCTTTTTAAGTTTCAGTCTTTCTCACCAGTCTCCGCGCATGAGCTCTGCGGCGAAAATCCGAACAGTCTGATGGAAACCAAGCAGTGTGCAGTCTGTGCAGACAGACAGAAGCGTCTACAGAGGAAGCGTCTCGCCAGCCACAGAGAGCGTGGCCTTACTGGGAGACAGAAGAGAGATGCAGCGTCGGGCAAATCATTGGAGAAGACAAGGAACTGCTTTGCTGAAACACACTGGACAAAGATTAGGACAGTCGCCTGTCTGTCTGTCTATCATCTGTCTGTCTGTCTCTGTCTGTCTGTCGTCTGTCTGTCTATTAGATCTGTCCTCTGTCTGTCATCTGTTTGTTTGTTTGTCTGTCTGTCTGTCTGTCAGTCCTGTCTGTTTGTCTGTCTGTGTGTCTGTGTGTGTCTGTCTGTCTGTCTGTTTGTCTGTCTGTCTGTCTGTCTGTCTGTCTGTCTGTCTGTCTGTTTGTTTGTCTGTCTGTCTGTTTGTTTGTTTGTTGTCTGTCTGTCTCTCTGTCTGTCTGTCTCTGTTTGTTTGTCCAGTCTGTCTGTCTGTTTGTTTGTCTGTCTGTCTGTTTACGACTTTGTTTGTCTGTCTGTCTGTCTGTCTGTCTGTCTGTCTGTCAGTCTGTCTGTCTGTCCTGTCAATCTGTCCTGTCTGTCTGTCTGTCAGTCCTGTCTGTCTGTCTGTCTGTCTGTTTGTTTGTCTGTCTGTCAGTGTCTGTCGTCTGTCTGTCGTCTGTCCTGTCTGTCTGTCTGTCTGTTTGTCAGTCTGTCTGTTTGTCTGTCTGTCTGTCTGTCTGTCTGTCAGCGTGCCGTGTTTTCATCTGGGATCGATTCTATTGAATCTGTTTGACTACGTCAGGTGGGCGTCAAGCTGAAGACGGAGGAGAGTGGTAATAGCGTCTGTGTCGCGGGAAAAGGCCCGTCTGGATGCTCGCTCAACACCCATGAACAGAACTGCAGGGTGGCAGAGACAGATCCGTGCTACTGGGTACAGTGTAATCAGCTAGATCACATGCTAGCTAATCATCAGCAGTTAATAGTGTAATCCTATAATGTGTGTGATGTTTTCCTTCGCTGTGCGTGTAAGGAAGAGTTAATGCGGCGTCAAAAGAAAGATGCGTTGTGTCTGGTGAGTAGGGCCTGTTCACACCAGAAGCGAGAACTATGACGATAACTTATAACAATATTAGCATCCGCAATGGACAATAACTATGACTATAGCAGGATAACAGGCGATAACTATATCACCAATCACAATAACTATATTGCAGATTACACCGCACTGGATGATAACTATAACTGTAATACAGACCACACCATCAGACAACATCTATAATAGCATGTACAAAAACAGACAATTACTATAGCGATGATTATATTAGCCGATCACACCAACAGACAATAACTATATTAGCGTCTAGACCAACAGTCAGTAACTATAATGATAACTACAATACCAACCATAACAGACAGTAAATATATTGCCGACCACAGCAATGAATGATAACATAGGAATAGCATAATGCCGACCACACCAACAGAGAATATCTATAATGAATTAGTGTACACCAGTGAAGACAATTACTATAACGATGATTATATTATCGATCACACCAACAGACAATAACTACATTAGCATCTACAGCGACAAACAATAACTATAATGATAACTATTATAATGACCACACCAACAGACAATAACTATAACGATAATTATATTATTGACCACACAAATAATAATTATATTAGCGTCTACACCAACAGACAATAACTATAACAATAACTGTAATACCGATCACACCATCAGACAACATCTATAATAGCATGTACAACAATGGATGATCACTATAATGATGATTATATTATCGACCACACCAACAGATGGTAACTACATTAGCATCTACAGCAACAAACAATAACTATAACTGTAATACAGACCACACCAACAGACAATAAATATGACAATAAAAATATTATCGACCACACCAACAGACGGTATCTATATTAGCGTCTACACTGATAGACGACAACTATAATTCGACCACACCAACAAATGCTAACTATAATGGTAACTGTGACATCAGCCACATTAACAGATATCTATGTTACTGTCTACGCCGAATGACAATAACTATAATGGTAACTATATTATTGACCACACCAACAGGCGATAACTATAACGATATTTGTATTACTGACCACACTAACAGACCATATCTATATTAGCATCTGCCTCAACAGACAATAGCGATAATGATAACTATATTACCAACAACACCAGGGGACGATAACTGTAACGGTAACTATAATACTGACCACACCAACACATGATATCTATATTAGTGTCTACACCGATAGACGACAACTATAATACCGACCACACCAACGGATGCTAACTATAATGGTAACTGTGATATCAGCCACATTAACAGAAGATGTCTACGTTACCATCCACAGCGATGAACGATAAAATAACTATATTAGTGTCCATACACACCAGTGGACAATATCAATAAAGATAATTATAACGATAACTATATTCACATCAGCACTTACGATGATAACTATACTATAAACCCCACATTAATGGACAATATCTGTTCACACCAACAGACAATAAAGAAAGAAATTCCACTAGTTCATTCCTCTGTGTCGTTATCTTTACCGTTGCAGTGTAGACGCAACTATTTTCAGTTAGAATGATTATTAAATCTTTATAGTTGTCGTTATAATTATCCTCCTTAGTGTGAACGGGCCTTAAGAACAGGTGGTGTTTGTGTTTAATGCGTTTTGTAGTGCACTAGAGCAGCAGCATGACGAACACTTGCCGCGGTGTCGGGGTTGCTATGGTTTCTGCTGTTGCTATGGTTACAGTGGGTTGTCTCTGCTCGTTCATGGGTTAAACGCCGGCGGTTTGTGTGTGTCGTGTGTTTCTGTTTCAGGCTCAGCTGGCGGAACTGGAGCAGAGTCACAGCGCCAGCGAGCAGGCGGCCCGTCTGCGTGAGGACGCCCAGCGGGAGGCCGAGAGACTGCGCGTCGGTCAGAGAGAGGCCGAGCGGACGCTGGCGGCGCGAGAGAGAGCGCACCGGCAGCGCGTCAAGGGTCTGGAGGAGCAGGTGTCCACGCTCAAGGAGCAGCTCCAGCAGGAGATCCGCCGCAGAACGCCGTCGCTGTCGTCCGCGGTCAGCTGATCCACACCGATTCACAGCACTGCCGCGTCTTCACGACTGCGTCCGGTGCCACCTCGCTTACACAGTGTTTTGTGTGCTAAATGTGCACTGCAGTTTTACTGCGCTTCATGTTTGTGGATGTTTCTTAACATATTTGACCTTTCTTAGAAAAAATTTGAGTATTTTTAACAAAATTTTAAATGCAGTAAAAGTGAATCTGTGGAAGCTTGTTTCTGCCACACAAGGTAACTGTGACTTTTTAATCTCACAATTAGTTTATATACAGTTATAAACAATACAGTTTATATCTCACAATACCCTGAATCGCAAGGAAAAAAGGTCAGAATTGTACTCTAAAAAGTCGCAATTACCTTTTTTATTTTATTTTGTGGTGGAAACAAGCTTCCATATGAATCTTATAAAGCCCGTCCAGAAGAGTCAGAGTACTATTTACCCCAAAACCAAAAGGAAAAAACAGTATTTTGCTTAAAAAATTTTGAGCCTATGTTAAGGACCAATTTTTTTTTTTTTATTACAATGTGACTTTATACATTACAATGTACGATAGCATTTTAGTGCCACCTTAAAAAATTTTACATCTAAAATTACGGGTAATCAATCATAATATTTTAAGAATAACATCAAAATATTTCAACAATAAAGTCGAAATTAAAAGTTGAAATTGAAATTTCGAGAATAAAGTCGAAATGTTTAGAGAATAAAGTAAATATTTTGAGAATAAAGTCAAAATTTCGAGAATGAAGTCGAGAATTGTGAGAATAAAGTTGAAGTGTTTCAAGAATAAAGTCGAAATTATGAGAATAAAATAGAAATTATGAGAATAAAGTCTAAATATTTTAAGGAATAAAGTCGAAATTACAAGAATAAAGTCTAAATGTGCCATGTTATTCTCAAAACACTTTGCCTTTATCCTCATAATTTTGACTTCATTTGTTTAAATATTTCGACTTTATTCTTGTAATATTACAACTTTAATCTTGTAATCTTAGATTTTGTAATTTTTTTTAATGTGGAACTAAAACGCTGTGGTAATAATGAGAATTAAGCACATTTTATTCTTGTAATTCATGTTACTGTAATGGTTAAAAAAGAGTTTTCCTGACATGTTTTTAGAGGGAAAATATAACTGTCTTAATGGATGAACAAAGTGCTCACATTCCCTGACACACACTGACACACTCAACACTTGATAAATACTTGAATATTTTACAGTAATATTTATAGTTCATGTGAATGAGTTCAGGAACTGACTTTAAGTCAAAATCTTTAAGAACCATTTTTTTTTTTAAATATTGAAACAATTGTGAACTGTAATGTTTTAGAATTTGTAATGCAGTAATATTACTATTATGTTTTTACCTCAACTGATTGTTGACAGGTCATTTTTATCAACTAGTGATGTGAACTGATGTTAATCCACTCACCCTTCAGTTAAACCCGCTCTCAATCTGAAATATAAACATTTGACTTACGACACTCACGTTGATCTGAGGAGTTTTGCTGTTGGGTTTTCGCCTCTTTAGTGTCCACTTTAACACTGAGATTGACTCATAAACAAAAGACCTAAGAAAACGTGTGTAAAATGTCCGTTTCATCACGTCAAAAGTCTCTGTCAAAGCTGTTGATCTCACCGCTGGTCGCGCGCTTTACTCCGGCAGCGCGTGCACGTGAACAAACGGATTCTGACGGGAATGGCGCGAATTACTGAGGTGAGACACCTGACGGCAAACTATATCAATAATTGTTATTTTAATTCATTTTCAAAAGCAATAATATTAAGGTGCAGGTTACATACAGTTAAATCAGAAGCAAAGAAAACATCTGGAGCGATCATAATCGCGTCAATGGCTTATTGTGTATCGTTACTAAAAACAATTAAAAGGCATTTTAATTGATGTTTTAAAACTCTGCTCAGTCCTTTGGTTCATGTGTGTATACATGCGAATGAGATACAGTCTTGCTCCTGTTGCTAGACCTGTTTTTGTACACATTAAAATGTTTTGAAAAGTTTCATGTTTGTAGACTCTATTTAAACGTACAGTACAAAAAACGTTTATTAATAAACTGCAAACGTAGTTTGGAACAGCTAATATTACAGTAAATGCTGAGTATGTTGAAGTCTGCGCAGGTCAGTAGAGTTCTTCAGGTGATTGATGATGACAGATCAGTGCTTACAGGTCTAGACCTCTGACCTGAGATCAGGCGTGAGGGTTTGAGTCTGGGTTCAGTGTAACTCACCCCAAGACAGAATAAACAAGTAAACAACAATGACAGCACTGGACGACAAGCAGTTATAATACAAACGGTTCCTCCTGCACCAGTGTGACAGATACAATAGCACCAGTGGCGACATATATTCATCCAAACCATAGATTATTACAGTAAATACCAGTTTACACGAGCCCAGATCATCCCAGCTAACACGGATACGTTCTGAGAACGGTTTGCTAACGTTCCCGTTAATGTTACTGGAAGAACATTTGTTCGTAAGTTGTTTGTCAGTTGATAGGCAGCACCAGGGCATCTGTGTGTGTGTGTGTGTGTGTGTGTGTGTGTGTGTGTTTAACAGGATCCGCAGCTCTTAGCGCAGTTGCCGCCCATCGCCCCGCACTGGCCGCTGAGCGCAACTACACCGCAGCGGGAAAACTGATCACGACACAGATCCGCTGCAGACAGACAGAGAACACGTTACACGTGTTTATTCAATGGAGGAACGCAGGTAAACAACAAACACACACTCACCTCTCAGCAGCTCCTCGTGAGCGCAGACGGTCCTCACACAGATCTCCTTATTTATCACATAAACCCGCCGCAGACTGAACACAACACATTAAATACACGTTTTACATGAAAGCTTACAAATGAGAAATTGTGTCTTGGTAACTAGCTGAAAAAAAACTATAGAAAATCAAATATAATGGTGTGCTGACCTGTAGAAGCAGATGCTGTTGAGACACTGTTTGCAGGGCTGATGGACGGAGTAGAGACGAGTGCAGGGATACTGTTCCTCACGACAGTCTACAGACACCACAAACAACCGACATTCATGACTGAGACCGAACTCTTTCTAATATATGTTTAAACATGCAAGTGATGCATTATTATATGGGCCACTCTACAGAACTGGTTCAGAGTTGGAAACTCTGAAACAAAATTTGTATGCATGCAAAATGTATAATATCCAAGGTATATATTTCTAGCAGTTGTGCAGTTAATTTTTGTATTGTATTTTCAGAAATTTGGGAATATTTGTCCTCTCTAAGAAGGCTTATATTAAGATATAACCTATTAAGATTTTGCTTATATCTTCCTTGTAAATATATTTTTTGCTATTTTATTAAAATGTTTTCAGAGGTAAATCAATAACAATGACATTTTTAATAATATTTCAAGTGTGATTTATGCGATTTGTTTTAGTTTGAATCTGTTTTTCTTTGTAAAAGGCAAAAAGTTGATCATAAGATTTTAAACTTAAGGATTCGTTAGTTTGAATATACATTGAATCAAACACTATAACATCTTAGCTGAAGATTTGGTATACTTCATTTTTTGACAAAACGTCCTGTGTTTCCGTAGTGACAGTAATACTTATATAGCGACCAGATCACATTACAGAATTTTAACCCACATACTAAAACACTGCTAAAAGACTAAACTTTGCATAACTGTACTAAAATTGTTATTTCCCCCAAATAAAGGATTATATGTTCCCTTTTGTCACTTCCAAAACAATTATGATATGTTTTGGTAGTGACTGTTATGGTAGTGACAGTTTTATGGGATAATAGCCAAAAAAACAGATGTCACTACCGAAACGCCGCCAAATGTTTTGGTAGTGACAGTTTTATGGGATAACACCCAAAAACAAAGATGTCGCTACAAAAACTTGATCAAATGTTTCGGTAGTGACAAATTAGATACAGTCTCAGCCAATACACTAAAACATACACTGTTTTGGTAGTGAGATGAAATATGTGGGATATATAAATATATATATATATATATATATTTTACAATAAAGTTTAACAATTTACAAAGAAAAATGAAATAAAAATCAGAAATATGTTTTTAAAAACAACAATGGAATAAAATGCAAAAATTAGCTGAAAGTTGAAATTTAGGTTTTAGGGTTCAGGACAGCCACCTCCCAATTAAAAGTACCCAATAAATGATGATTTTATATATATTAAGCTTACTGATATTTTAAATGTTACTGTGC
This sequence comes from Labeo catla, assembly GCA_012976165.1. Taxonomy (NCBI): domain Eukaryota; kingdom Metazoa; phylum Chordata; class Actinopteri; order Cypriniformes; family Cyprinidae; genus Labeo; species Labeo catla. The sequence continues at coordinate 290,029 of VONZ01000715.1, read as the reverse complement.
TTTTCAGTAGATAATAGAAGGATCTTGGTAAACATCTAAGATTTCGGTCACACTTTATTTTAAGATCCAATTCTCGCTATTAACAAACCATTAACTATTACTTTTGCCTACGTAAACCACTAATTTGCTGCGTATTAGTAGTTAGTAATGTGGTTGTTAAGTTTAGGTATTGTGTGAATATGTGATTTATAAGTACTAATAAATAGCCAGTATGCAACAAGTAAATAGTGAAAATTGTTCCCTTTACTAAAGTGTCACCAAGATTTGAATACTCAGTTGTCTTTTAAATGTGTTTTTTGGTAGTGGGACAAGCAGTTTGTACCAATTCAGTAGGATGGCCCATATACACTAATATCTCCATTAGTCAGAAAACAGTCAACAGACAGCAAACAAACACATTTTCATCATAATGTATCAGTAAAATGTTGTATAAATCAGTGTGAATGAAATATGACAACAAACCTTCAGAATATAGAGAGGAATAAAACGGTAAAGTTTGGTGTTTGTAAAAGAAAAAAACTTTTGAAGATTGAAATCTACAGATTAAAACAGATGACATGAACACTTAAATGTGTATTTTGGATGTTTTCTTTTTGCTAGTCTGAATGAAGATGTGATATGGAAGCAAAATAGAGCAAAATTCTAAAATGAAGTGGTGCATTAGAAACATTGGTTTAGAAATAGTTTTTAGTAATCGGAATAAAGCCAAATAAAAATTAAATATAAATATTAGATGGAAAACTTGAACTTTAAATCTCTAGGCAGCAATAAAAACTATGAATAAATACTTATACAGTATATAAATAACAGTAAAACAGCACAGCTGGAGCTCTGGTAAAGCACTAAACCTGTGGTTAGTTTAGTTTGACTCGTGATTCACTCTCACCCAGCGGTCCAGGTTCGGTCGGCTCCGTCTGTAACTCCACCGCTGGAATACAAACAGTCCTATTTTAGCCTTACAAGTTTAGACTACACAATGAAACACTACATAAACAATAGCAAACAAAGTAAGCGTCGCACCGGCCTGTCCCGGTTCCGAGGTCTGCGCTTGTAAAACCTGCTGAGGAACGGCCGGATCTGAAGACGAGAGAAACATCAGCTCGTGATTAAGAGACGAGAGCACAGACATGAACACACACGTGACGCTGAGACACTTACAGTAGAACGGATCGTAGCTGTTGATCTCGGAATAATCATCATAGTTCTGCTCCTGAGCCAGAACCAGACCTGTGGAGCAACACACATTACAGATCAGAGTGTGTGTGTGTGTGTGTGTATAAAGTGAGTGTGTGTGTGTGTGTGTGTGTGTCTCACCTGGCACTGACAGCAGCAGCAGGTAACAGAGTTTCATAGTGTCTGTAGAAACAAACCAGACAGGAAGTGATTTATAGTTGGCGTTCGCTTATATTTGTGATTCACTCAGTGTTTGAATCACTGTCTCTCTCTGTCCCGCCGTGGCCCCGAAACTCCTGCGCTCAAAGAATGTGCTGCTTTCTTTCTTCTGCTTTTCTCCTTTTCTCAGAAACGACCCTCGTGCCGCCGCAAACATTCCTGTCTGTCTCTCGGCTCTTTTCCTAGAAGCCATTTTCTGTACCATTAATTTCCCGTCTTCTCCGTCTCTCTCTCTCTCTCTGTCTCTCGCTCTCATTTCTTCTGACCCCCGGTGAGATGAGGTCGTCATGAAGACGGAGAAAGAGAGAGAGCGAGAGAGAGACAGGCGCTCTCATTAAACTCATACTTTTTCAGCTTGTAATATCACACCGTGAATCGTCATACAGATATTGATCTGTTTAACAGAAACACACACACTCAATGTAAATACAGTCTGTGTGTGTGTGCGTGTGTGTGTGCAGACATTCCTCAGTGTGTGTGTGTGTGTGTGTGTGTGTGTGTGTGTGTGTTGAAGCATATGCTGCAACTCACATCTGAGATCATTAAACCCCTTTAAAAGACCCTCCCCAACACACACACACACACACACACACACACACACTCGTGTGTTCTGCTCTCTTCATTAACTCTCTTCAGTCTCGTTAAAACATAACAGTCTTTGTTCATTTCTCTTTTAAACACTCTTGCTGCTGCAACTCTTTGTTTCTCTCTGTGTGTGTGTGTGTGTGTTTATGTTGGCTGTTTTGTCATTTGCCCCTGGCTGTAATTCTGCCCTTCCTCCACCACAGAGCAAAAGCCCCCAACAGACTCCACAATGTCAACAGCAAACTTTAAACACAATTAAATGATCCATAAAACAAAGTTGTTGTTTTTTTTTTTCAGATCATGAGAGTAACACAAGCACTCATTAACTTCTGTAGAACTGTAAGCTTAATTTGCACCTACATTAAACCACGGCTCAAACGACATGCAGAAACGCGTATCATGTATAAAACATTCCTTCTGTGCTCAGGAGTTTACTTCAATACGCTATATATAACTTTAAGAACGAATCCGCTCACCTTTAATTCAGTCCTTTATTCCTCGAGTGATGCTCAGATCTCAGCGTGTCTGAAGTTTCAGCTTCGCCCCGCCTCTGTCTCCGCCCACAGCGCTTAAGTCACGCCCACAAGCCCTCCCCGCGGATCGTCGTTGACAGGAATGTGAAACCTCATCCAAAACCGTGAATATGACTCTAATTTATCCTTATAAAGCTAAACATAACATTTACAACGCCTATAAAGCGTGTTTCCCAGATTTCTGTTTGTTAGTTCGTGTTTAAAGGAGTTATTTTACGTTGGTTTGGTGCCGTTTGCTGATCACGTGACTCTCATCTCCCTCTCGCGGGCGAATAACGGAACCGCTTTAGTTTCCTCAGTTCGAAATAACGATGAACAATGTGTTTTTGTTAAATATAGTGGGTTAAAAAGTAGGATATAATCATTTGGAATGTAGTGGAGTAACGGTTTACCATAATAAAAGTTCAGATACATCAAAAATGCACTTACGTACAGTAACGAAGTAAAAATACTTTGTTAATGGCCCAATAAAATTAATCATTTGACATTATTATGTAGGAACTGTATGAATAGTAAAGGAGAAACGTTGTTCATTTCTTTTATTTTATTATTATTCATTTTTTTATTGTTCACTAATAAAAGCTGGAAATTAGACTAAGAAGCAGCTCAAATATTTAAAGTTTAATTTGTCTCATGTTTGAAAAAGACCATTCCCAGACTTACATTTGTGTTATTTCAGTGTTTTATTATTTTTTCTTAGTTTTATCATCATTCAAACTAGGGCTCCAACAAACGATTGTTTTGATAATCAATTAATCTAACAATTATTAGAACGATTATTGACTAATCGTCGATTATTTCACTGATTAATCAGTAGACTTTGATTATTCAGCTTTTGCAATTAGTTAAAATATGAAGTTATACATATTCTAACATATAAAGAAAGGTCACTTCAGCTACTGAAAATCATATTGCGTGATTACAATTATTAAACTATTAATATATATAAATAGATACACTACCAGTCAAACGTTTTTGAACAGGATGTCAGAAAGAAGTCTCTTCTGCTCACCAAGCCTGCATTTATTTGATACAAAGTGGAGCAAAAACTGTAAAATGTTGAAATATTTTTACTACTTAAAATAACTGCTTTGTATTTGTATATATTTTAAAATGTAATTTATTCTTGTGATTTAAAGCTGAATTTTTAGCTTCATTACTCTAGTCACATGATCCTTCAGAAATCATTCTAATATTCTGATTTGCTGCTCAAAAAACATTTATTACTGTTATGATGTTGAAAACAGCTGAGTAGATTGTTTCAGGTTTCTTTGATGAATAGAAAGTTCAGAAGAACAGCATTTATATGAAATAGAAATCTTTTGTAACATTATACATATTTTTATCATCACTTTTGAATTAATTTAAAGCATCCTTGCTAAATAAAAATATGAATTTCTATAATTTCTCCAAGGATCATGTGACTGAAGTAATGATTTTTTATGAATTTTGAAATCACAAAGATATTGAAAGATATTTATAATTTAAAAAAACAGCTAAAAATATTTCACAATAATTACTACTTTTGCTGTATTTTGGATCAAATAAATGCAGGTTTGCTGAGCAGAAGAGACTACTTTAAAAATCTTACCGTTCAAAAACTTGTGACAGGTAGTGTAATCTTATTTTATTATTTATTTATGTTGTTCTAACATGAGGAAAAGTGCCTGAAGTCTGAATAGACATTTGATTGCAAATGTGAGGAAAACGTCTATTTATGGAGTCAAAATAGGGCCATATATATCTGCAAACAAAAAATATGTTTTGCAAATAAAAATAGAGTATTGAGAAAAAAATTGCTTTTTTGCAAGTAAAAAAAATAATTGCAAAATAAAAGTTAACCCCTGAGAGAAAAAATAAAGTTTAGCAAAGTAAAACTTCAGCAGCATTGACTTTGCAACACATATTTCCTTTTGCGCCGCTCCTTTAAATCCGCGTTTCAGTCATCCGTGCCTTTGCGGCGCAAGCTTTCCTTTGCGCTTCATTTTTCTATGCGCCTCGCTTTGTGTCCCCGATTTGACGTGGGGGAGGGGTCAAGAGGTTGGGGTGTGTACAAGGGACGAAGGCGCGTCCCTCTCGTTACGTCATCTCAGGTATGTATTATTGATCGCTTTCTTCTTATTATTATTAGACTCCTATATATATTAATAACAGATACTTCAGACCGGCTCAAATAAGGCTGTCACGATTAACAGACATTATATTGTACATGATTTATGAACAGCTTGTGGGTGAAATAGGTAAAATACTGTTGCACCCGAAAGCTAGAGGTCGCTCTCGTGCGAAATTATTATTAATAATTATTATTAATATACTTTATTATCATGAAAATACCTGAGGAGGTTTTAGGAATATTGATAAAATGATGTCCATATGCGTTATGTGTGTTATTGTCTTCCTCTACTGCGCTTATTTTGTGTTTTCGCACGAGAGCGACTTTGACTCCTATTAAATACTTGATTGTTTTTGTAGAAATGAAATGGGTAAAGACAAAACATGGTGTTCTATAAGCATATATTTATTTAATATACAGCGAGATCTCTAGATACAACAGGTCAAAGATCTTAAACATCTCTGAAACAAACACAAGCGTCTCTTTATGGAGTGATGAGCAGAAACGACTCAATGCAGCATCGGTTTGTGCATGATAATGTGATCTCTGTCCTGGTGTGTGTGTGTGTGTGTGTGTGTGAGCCGCTGGTCTTTGCAGATCTGTACATCTTCATTAAATTAAGCGGGACGCTTACGCCGACGCCGTCTTCTTCTCTTTGTACGTGGCCATCATTTTCTTGATCTCGGCGATGGCTTTGCCTGGATTCAAACCCTGCGGAACGAGAAACTCATGAGGACACTTGAAGACGTCCGCCGGGCAAACGTCTCGTGAATTGTGTGCGTCTTACCTTCGGGCAGGTTCTGGTGCAGTTCATGATGGTGTGACAGCGGTACAGAGAGAACGGGTCCTGGAGTTTGGAGAGCCTCTCCTCGGTGTAATCGTCACGTGAGTCGATCATCCAGCGGTACGCCTGAAACACAGTCATGGAGTCGGTTTTAGAGGAATAGTTCACCCAAAGATGAGTTTGTTTCTTCATCAGATTTGGAGGAATGTGTCATTTCGTCACTGTCTCACCAATGGATCCTCTGCAGTGAATGGGTGCCGTCAGGATGAGAGCTGATACAAACAGCTGATATAAACATTACAATAATCCACAAGTAATCCACATGGACCGTGGACCGCTACTGGAAAGTCCAGGAACTTCTGAATAACGTGCGGGTGAGATGATCACGAGACATGATGAGAAATCATTCATAGCTATCAATCTATTTCTCGTTGTGTTCTTCTATCATATGCTGTGTTGGGGAAAGATACTTTGCAGTATCACATTACCCCATAGAAACTAATTGTGGTGTTTTGTTACATTTTAGGGAAAGTAGTGCATTGTAGTCTCACCTTACTCCAAAGAAAACTGTCCAATCATGTTATTTTGTTACTTTTTATGGAAAGTAATGTGTTACAGTATCACCTTACTCTTTAAAAAAGTAACTGTGTTATTTTGTTACTTTTTTATGGAAAGTAATGTGTTACATTATCACGTTACTCTAAAATGTAACTAACTTTGTTATTTTGTTACTTTTTTTATTGAAAGTAATGTGTTACAGTATCACATTACTCCATAGAAAAGTAAATAATTGTGTTATTTTGTTACTTTTTATGGAAGTAATGCATTTCAGTATTGCGTTACTCCATAGAAAATTAACCAATCATGTTATTTCGTTACTTTTTATGGAAAGTAATGCAGTACAGCATCACGTTACTCTATAGAAAAGTAACTAATTGTGTTTTACTCTTTTATGGAAAGTAATGTGTTACAGTATAGCATTACTCCATAAAAAAGTAACTAATTGCGTTATTTTGTTACATTTTTATGGAAAGTAATGCGTTACATTATCACGTTACTCTAAAATGTAACTAACTTTGTTATTTTGTTACTTTTTTATTGAAAGTAATGTGTTACAGTATCACATTACTCCATAGAAAAGTAAATAATTGTTATTTTGTTACTTTTTACGAAAGTAATGCATTTCAGTATTGCGTTACTCCATAGAAAATTAACCAATCATGTTATTTCGTTACTTTTTATGGAAAGTAATGCAGTACAGCATCACGTTACTCTATAGAAAAGTAACTAATTGTGTTTTACTCTTTTATGGAAAGTAATGTGTTACAGTATAGCATTACTCCATAAAAAAGTAACTAATTGCGTTATTTTGTTACATTTTTATGGAAAGTAATGCGTTACATTATCACGTTACTCTAAAATGTAACTAACTTTGTTATTTTGTTACTTTTTTATTGAAAGTAATGTGTTACAGTATCACATTACTCCATAGAAAAGTAAATAATTGTTATTTTGTTACTTTTTACGAAAGTAATGCATTTCAGTATTGCGTTACTCCATAGAAAATTAACCAATCATGTTATTTCGTTACTTTTTATGGAAAGTAATGCAGTACAGCATCACGTTACTCTATAGAAAAGTAACTAATTGTGTTTTGTTACTCTTTTATGCAAAGTAATGTGTTACAGTATAGCATTACTCCATAGAAAAGTAACTAATTGCGTTATTTTGTTACATTTTTATGGAAAGTAATGCGTTACATTATCACGTTACTCTTAAAAGTAACTAATTGTGTTATTTTGTTACTTTTTTATTGAAAGTAATGTGTTACAGTATCACATTACTCCATAGAAAACTAAGTAATTGCGTTATTTTGTTATGTTTTTATGGAAAGTAACGCGTTGCAGTATCACATTACTCCGTAACCATACTCCATAAGTAATCCACACCACTCTGGTCCATCAGTTAACATCTTGAGAAAACAAAAGCTTTTGAACCGTTTTGGCTTGTAAACCGTGCAGATTTCTCTCCTGATTCAGACCAGACCAGTTTTTCACTGGAGGAAGTGTTATTATGGACTCAGTGTATTTTAGTTCAAAACATCTAAATGACGGATTTGTTTCAGGTTTTGTCTTCTCAAGATGTTCACTGATAGACTGGAGTGGTGTGGATTATTGTGATGTTTCTATCAGCTGTTTGGACTCCCATGCTGACGGCACCCATTCACATCCATCGGTGAGACAGTGACATTTCTCCAAATGCGACGAAGAAACGAAGGACCTGCGGATGAGCAGATTTTCAGTTTCAGTTTTGCGCTGACCTGCATGAGGACGGCTGGTCCCAGATACTTGTCTCCGTTCCACCAGTAGCTCGGACAGCTGGTGCTGCAGCAGGCGCACAGGATACACTCATACAGGCCGTCCTGACAGAGACACACATGTGAGACAACACACACACACGCTGGAACGCACACACACGCGTGTCCTGATGCGTTTACGCTACCAGTTTCTGCCTGTCCTCGACGCTCTGCAGGTACTGCTCCTTCCCCTGTTTGGACTCGTCCTTCTTCTTCAGGTACGGCTCGATGGACTTGTACTGCGCGTAGAAGTTGCTCATGTCCTGCGGAGACAGACGGTGTTCACACAAACCCTCCAAAGGACAAAAACACGGCGTCTTCTTTCGGATACTCACCGGCACCAGGTCTTTGACCACATACATGTGCGGCAGAGGATAGATCTTCGTCACCTTGCTGGTGTTAGTGTCGATTTTGTTCAGACACGCCAGCGTGTTTCCGCCGTTGATATTCATCGCGCAAGACCCGCAGATCCCTGCGGACAGAACCGGCTTAGACCCGAAACCACATCAGAACCAGTTCACACACAAGTAGACTGTGCTCTCACCCTCTCTGCAGGAGCGTCTGAAGGTCAGCGTGCCGTCCATCTCGTTCTTGATCTTGATGAGCGCGTCCAGAACCATCGGCCCGCAGCTGAAACACAACACACGCTCTTCAGAGCCGATCTAGAGACTAACGGATTCTGGTGCGAGCGAACGTCCGGCGGCTCCACTCACGTGTTGAGGTCGATCTCGTACGTCTGCATGCGAGGTTTGTCTCCGACTCTGTCGGGATCCCAGCGGTAGATCTGGAACTTCTTGATTCTGGGTTGCGCCGCGGGCGCCGCCGCCGCCGTCTGCGCGAACCGCACCGCCTGACAATGACCAATCAGAACACAGACACTGACCTCTAGTGTTCACAGACGGAATTACGTCACTGACAGATACTAAACACAGTAATAGAAAACACTCTTAAGACGCAAAACGTGTCACATGATCCACACACTCATTAAATATCACATATAATAGCTAAAATATTGCATACATCACATCATATGCTGTATTAGTGCTTAAAACATCAATAATGCAAAACAAACGCTTGTCGTTTCATATTCAATAATAATAATCTGTATAAATGTCCTTGTCTGTTAGTGCAGACTCTGATCTGATGCTGTGAACTTTGATTTGTGTCTCTCAGTCGCAGGAGCGCGACACTGTCAAACTGATCATCCGCTATTGATGATCGGATGTGATCGATCGGCGCTGATGAATCGTGTCGTGATGTTTCTCACCATTATCGCGGGTCGGTGAACGGCGGCGCAGCAGCGGCTCAAGGAGAAACACACCGCGGCCATGATCGCGTCAATCTGACCCTTCGCTCCTCCAGCAGCCCACAATGCACCGCGACGGCGAGGGGCGCGTCTTAAAAAAACAAGCTCCGCTGCCTGTTGAGACGGTGTATGCGTCGATAATGAGCACAAATAATGTGCACTAGGTAGGAAGATCACTATAGGTTTTGAAACACAGCCCCGGATGATGTTTATGAAATTGCGATGTTTATGAAGTTGATTATGGATCGTATTATCAAATACGAAGTACTGATTGTGAAGTATATTTAGCCTATAGCATAAATCACACCTATTATAACTAGATTTACTGTAATAAAAAAAACACTCTCATTCATAATTCTTAATAATAGTCATTAATAGCATCTGAATGGTAATAATGCGTATGTATGTATAATAATAATAATAATAATAATAATAATAATAAACATTTGCGCTTGACTTTTGTTTTGTAGGTTTGCATGACCCGGATGTGACGTCGCGTCACCGGCAAAGGCAAACAGCGCACGAGAGCTTGAGGTCACGCATGTAAAATCGGTTGACGTTAATTCGCAATAAGTTATCAGATCGACCGGACTGATCGGTCGTCATGGTGTTCCTCACGCTCTCCTGCTGGATCCGGAACCGCGGACCGGACCGATACTGGAAAGTCCAGGAGCTTCTGAAGAACGCGCGGGTGAGATGATCATGAGACATGAGGAGAAACCATTCATATCTGCCCGTCTGTTTATCGTTGTGTCATTCTTTCTAATGGGATCGGATAGGAATTGGCATGATATGCAGTGTTGGGCAAAGTTGCTTTTAAAATTAAAGTGTTACAGTATCGTGTTCTATACATTCCATAGACTAACTGTTACATTTATTGGAAAGTGATGCATTACACTATCGCGTTAACGCGTTACTTAGTGTTACTTTTTATGAAAAGCTGTATCGCGTTACTCCATACAAAAGTAATCAGTGGTGTTATTTTGTTACGTTTTATGGAAAGTAATGCATTGTAGTACCATGTTACTCCATAGAAAAGCAACAAATTGTGTTGTTTTGTTACTTTTTATGGAAAGTAACGTGTCGTGTTACACTTTAGGGAAAGTAATGTGCTGTAGTCTCACCTTACTCTATAGAAAAGTAACAAATTGTTATTTTGTAACTTCTTATGGAAAGTAATGCATTGCAGTATCACGCTACTTCATAGAAAAGTAACTTATTTGTGTTATTGTATTACTTTTTATGGAAAGTAACGCATTGCAGTATCATGTTACTCCATAGAAAGGAAACTAAATGTGTTATTTTGTTACATTTTAGGAAAAGTATTGCATTGTAGTCTCCCCTTACTCCATAGAAACCTTTATCCAATTTCTCTCAACCTCTTAGTCAATAAATGGAAATACAAAGTAACTGGCGCTACTTCCTTATTAAACTGGGAATCAAACATTGTTTGCTGTTTTTTGCAGCATTTCCGCGGCAGGAAGAACCGCTGCTACAGTCTGGCGGTGCGCGCCGTCCGCAGGGCGTTTGTCTACGCCAGCAAAGCACGGAAAGCCAAACGACGCAGTATGAGACAGGTAGGACACACGTCATGTGACCATCACACCTGTCAGTCACTCACACTGAACGCTAACGCTCGTCTGTGCCGCAGCTGTGGATCCAGCGCATCGCCGCGGCCACCAGAGAGCACCACATGAAGTATCCGGCGCTCATACACAACCTGCTGAAGGTCAGTGTGACGTCACACGTCTGATTCTCCAGCGTTCACGTGCGGTGTGTGTTAACCGCGTGTGTGTTTGTGCTCACAGTGCAGCGTTCAGCTGAACAGACGCGTGTTGTGCGACCTGTCCGTCACCGAGCCGCGATCGTTCCGGGCGCTCGCCGCACTGGCCCACGCGCGCCGGACCGAGGGGCTCAGAGCCGCGCTGGGCGACGGGAGCGAACCGCCGGGCGTTTTCTCACGCATCACACAGCTGCAGTGAATCGCCCCACCCTGAACCTCCGCCAGCCAATCACAGCGCAGCTGACCGTGTGACCTCAGATAGCTGCTGAGTGCTTGTCTGGATCTGTTCCTGTAAATAAGTGTCGTTTGTGTGTGTGTTTATGATGTCAATAAAACATTTTCCTATTTAATGAGAGCTGTGTGTTGTATTGATAATCATAATCAAGTCACATTTATACAATTTCAGTCCCATTTTATATAATATAGATCGTTTCAAAGCAGCTGCACAGTAATAAACAGAACGTGAACACAGCGTGAATGCTGTAAAAGTAATAAGCTATGAAACAGAAACCTAAAGATCATATAATGCACATTTACTTATTGTGGAAAAATGATAAAATGTCTCCATATAAATGCAAATATATATTTGACTATTATCTATGCATATGTAATGATTAATAAATGCATATGATCGCAGTACAAAAAAGACGAATACACATGAATATATGACTGAGATTTGATCTAACAATTAAATTTCATGTTTTGAGCTATTTTCATTTGTTCAAGTCATTTTTATATTTGACAGCTGTATTTATGAATCAATATTTAATTGATAAATAATTCATAGCAAAAGTTGCATTATTTGTTTTATTAAGCAGTGTTATTTTAGTATCAATGAGATACTGTTACAGTTTCTGTTCATATTTATGTTTGTATTTTTTATGTTTTTGTTTTCATGTTAATTTTAGTTAATTGTGTGTTTTATGATTTTTTGTATAGGTTTTGTTGTTTTAAATATATGTAGTATTTATTAGTTTTTAATATAATAATATGTATTTTATTATATTTACCCTTCGGTTCTCTAATGTAAACATTCATAATCTTATAATTATATTAATACAGATCGTGTAACATAATTTCCTGGTAATGTTGTTGTAAAATAACGTACTTTATCAGATTACAACAAAATACTTATTTTGCTTAGCATTTATATACAATTATAGCTTTTTCAATTAGTTTTTATTTTCATATTTTAAATCTAGTTAAAGTTTCAGTTATACCGGTTTGCGTTTTTATTATGTTTTATTATTATTATTATTTTTAATATGTCCAATTTTTATTTCAGTTCTAGTTTTAATAATTCAGTTTAGTAACACCAAAAGGAGAAATGTTGCTTTGGAACCTTGCTGAAATAAAATAAGATTAGTTTCTTCATGCCATATTTTATTCAAGTAACGAAAACGTTTTAAATGTTTTTTAATGCTTTATTATTCAACGCCACAAGAACAAAAGGTGTTATTCACATCATCATGTTAATATTAGCTGCCAGGGAAAAAAGAAAAAAAACGAAAAGGAAAGAGAAGACAAGGAAGAAAAATACATAAATTTCAGGGCTTTCAGCGCATTACACGTTTTCATTTGACTGTAATAATCCTTTTAATCGCTTAAATACCGCATGTGACGCTGCAAACTGACGCAAGAGCCGCGCTGACAGCTTTCGGCCACCGTACGCCTCCATGTGGGCGTGGCCTCCTCCCTGACCTTCTGAAGGACGAGCGCGCGAGCCAATCAGCGCGGCGCGGCGGCGCGTGAGGAGCAGTGCGCGTGCGCAGAGCGCGGCGTGACACTCGTGGAGTGGAAGTGTGTGTGTGAGTGTGTGTGATTGTGAACCCGGTTCGTCCGTGTCTGTCAGCGGATCATGTCGTGGCTCTTCGGGCTCAATAAAGGTCAGAGCGGCGCTCCGCCGGACGCTCCGGTTCCGCCCGTTCCTCCTCCTCCACCCCCGGCCGGCGGCTCCGGTTCTGGTTCTGGCGACAAACCCAAGGACAAATGGAGCAACTTCGACCCGACCGGGCTGGAGCGCGCCGCGCAGGCGGCCAAAGAGCTGGACCGATCGCGTGAGTAACGCGTCACGACGCTTCGTTCATTGCTCGGTGTGGATGTCATAGTCATATGAAGGGCATTAGGTCAAAGGTCAGCGCTGGTTTAGTGATGTTTGACCCCTGTGTCCGCAGGTCACGCCAAAGAGGCGCTGGATCTGGCGCGCATGCAGGAGCAGACCGTGCAGATGGAGCACCAGTCCAAGATCAAGGTACGGTAGAGCCGGTCCACACAGAGTCCGGATCACCTGAGACCGGCTGCGGTCAGAAAGATGCTGCTGCTGCTGAGGAGTGAAACACACATTAGTCATGTTCATGAATTTTCTATTTAAAGGGTTAGTTCCCCTCGAAATTAAAATGAGCCCTTGATTTACTCACCCTCAAACCTTCCTAGGTGTATATGACTTCATTTTTTCAGATGAGTGCAATCTCAGAAAGAGGTACAATAACAAATGCCCAGGCTCTTCCAAGCTTTATAATGGAAGTGAATGGCTGTTGAGATTTTGAAGACCAAAAAGTGTGTCCATCAATCATAAAAAGTGATCCACGTGGCTCCAAGGGTTAATAAATGCCTTCTGAAGTGAATCGATGTGTTGCTGTAAGAAAAACGTCCATATTTACAAATTTATAAAGCGTAATCTCTAGCTTCCACTAACTGTCGTTAGAAGAGAGCGGCGTAATTAGCTTTTTTGGGTGAACTGTCCCTTTAAGACAGAGTTTGTGAGAAAATGCATCAGATGAAGCGTCTGTAAGGTGAATTTGAAATATTACAAAATTATGCAATCATTTACAATAAAATTATGAATGGAAGTCTGTTCCCAGAATTAAATTAAAAGATAAAAAACATAATTATGAGTTTTTATCTCACAATTCACACGTTTTTCTCACAATTATGAGATGCACACTCAGAATTTCACAAATCAGACCATTTCTCACAATTCTGAGGTTTTTGAATATGTATTTCATATATTTATAATAAAAATAATAAATGCTTTCAGGTCTCTATACGAAGAAATCATATATTTTCATATTTGTTGAATTTATTTATTTTTAGGTAGAAATGCTTTATAAATATACAAATAAAATATTTGTAAATTTCCCTGATAAAGTGTTTTAAACATAAACATTAATGTTCATTTCATTTCAACTCAAGACTTTTTTCTTTCAAATGTAAGAAAAAAATCAGAATAGTGAGAAAATCAGATAAAAACAGTCAGAATGAGTTTATATCTCGCCATTTTGACTTGTTTATGTAACTTCTTATCTCACAAAGTCATAATTGAGGGGAGGAAAAAATCTGAGATAAAGTCATGATTACCTGATTTATTTTTTTAATTCTGTGGGGAAATGGTCTTCATGCAGTGTCCAAAAAAGAAAAAAGTAGAAAAACTTTAGAAGAAGTTGAATATACAAAGAGTATTGTAGAATTATGATAGAGTATATAACAATTTGATTCACAGCACCTTCATTAATAAAATAAAAAGATTAATAAAATCTGCCACAAACACACCAGATGCACTTTATTTATTCTCCATTTTCTCTTGTTTAACTTTATGGAGAAAAGCTACACTTTCACACTGTGTTTTCATGCGTGTTGTGTGTTCCAGGAGTACGAGGCGGCGGTGGAGCAGCTGAAGGGAGATCAGATCCGCGTCCAGGCTGAGGAGCGCAGGAAGACTCTCAATGAGGAGACCAAACAGCACCAGGCGGTGAGATGCACGTCTGAGCACATGATCATGAAGATGATGATGATGATGATAGTGATGATGATGATAATTGTCTCGTCCACAGAGGGCGCAGTATCAGGACAAGCTGGCGCGGCAGCGGTACGATGACCAGCTCCGGCAACAGGTGCATTTCTGCAGACTCTCTCAGACTCCTTTAAGACTCCTCTGATTTCTCTCAGACTCCTTTAAGACTCCTCTGATTCCTCCCAGACTCCTTTAAGACTCCTCTGTTTCGACTCAGACTCCGCCGATTCCTTTAAGAACTCTTTTGATTCTCTGAGACTCCCTTTAGGCTCCTCTGGTTTTCTCTCAGACTACTTTAGAGACTCCTCAGTTCCTCTCAGACTCCCTCGATTTCCAGACTCCTTTAAGACTCCACAGTTCCTCTCAGACTCTTTAAGATCTCTGTTTGATTCAGACTCCTCTGATTCCTCTCTCAGTCTCTACCACGATTCTTTTTAAGACTCCTTTGGATTTCTCTCAGAGTTGCTAAGACTCTTCCTGATTTTTCTCAAGCTCCTTTACTGAGACTCTCTCCTCTGATTGCTCTCAGACTCCTTTAAGACTCCTCTGAGTTTTCTCTCAGACTCACTTTAAAGACTCTCAAGTTGCTCTCAGACTCCTTCCTCAGTTCCTCTCAGACTCCTCTGACCTCTGTCAGACTCCTTTAGACTCCTCAGTTCCTCTCAGACTCCTCTGACCTCTGTCCAGACTCCCCCAAGACTCTCAGTTCCTCTCTCAGACTCCTCTGACCTCCTCAGACTCCTTTAAAGACTCCTCTGATTTCTCTCTCAGAGACTCCTTTAAGACTCCCACTCTGTTGCTCTCTCAGACTCCTAGGAACTCCTCTGATTTCCTCAAGACTCCTCGACCTCCTGTCAGACTCCTTTAGAACTCACTCAGTTCCTCTCAGACTCCTCGGCCTCCCCAGCTCAGACTCCCTTTAAGACTCCTCCCAGTTCACCTTCTCAGACTCTGTGATTCTTTAGAGACTCCTTTGGATTTCCTCTCAGACTCTTTAGGCTCCTCTGATCTCACAATGCTTTAGGGCCTCTTCTGATTTCTGTCAGACTGCTTTTAGACTCTCCTGATTCCTCAGACTCCTTTAAGACTCCTCAGATTCCTCTCAGACTCCTTTAAGACGCCTCTGTTTCGATTCAGACTCGCTCAAACTCCTCTGATTCCTCTCAGACTCCGCCGATTCCTTTAAAACTCCTTTGATTTCTCTCAGACTCCTTTAGGACTCCTCTGAACTCTGTCAGACTCCTTTAAGACTCTTCTGATTTCTCCACGAACTACTTTAAGACTCCTCTGATTCTCTCAGACTCTTTAAAAGACTCCTCCAGATTCTCTCAGACTCCTTTAAGCGCCTCTGTTTGATTCAGCTACTAGCTCAAACTCCTCTGATTCCTCTCAGACTCGCGATTCCTTTAAAACTCCTTTGATTTCTCTCAGACTCCTTTAGGACTCCTCTGAACTCTGTCAGACTCCTTTAAGACTCCTCTGATTCTATTCAGACTCACTCAGACTCCGTTCAGACTCTGGTTCCTCTCAGACTGTTAGACTTGTCTCAGACTCCTATGATTCCTCTCAGACTCCTGATTTCTCTCAGACTCCTTTAAGACTCCTCTGATCTCTCAGACTCCCTCTGATTCTCTCAGACTCTGTGATTCCTTTAAGACTCCTTTGATTTCTCACAGACTCCTTTAAGACTCCTCTGAACTCTGTCAGACTCCTTTAAGACTCTTCTGATTTTTCTCAGACTCCTTTAAGACTCCTCTGATTCCTCTCAGACTCCTCTGATTTCTCTCAGACTCCTGATTGATACGCATCAGTCTAATGCCTGTGTTCCTCCACAGCAAGTCCTGAACGAGGAGAACCTGCGCAAACAGGAAGAGTCTGTGCAGAAACAGGAAGCCATGAGGAGAGGTTAGGCCAACTGACGTCATTCTGAATTCACAGTGTTTGTGTTTTTCGTGGTCTGAATGTGATTGTGTGTGTTTCCGTAGCGACCATCGAGCACGAGATGGAGCTGCGGCACAAGAACGAGATGCTGCGTGTGGAGGCGGAGTCTAAAGCTCGCGCACGTGTGGAGAGAGAGAACGCCGACATCATCCGCGAACAGATACGACTGAAAGCGGCCGAACACAGACAGACCGTCCTCGAGTCCATACGGTAACATCACACTCTTCATCACAAAGACACGTTTTATAGATTAGATAATATTTCATTTCATACATGTAAGACAATATTAATATTATAAATAAAATTAAATATTTCCTTATTTTTTTTTATTTGAGTTATTTTTAGGGTTAAGGTTATTTATGTAAATACTTCTGGTAAAGATTAATGGCTGAATAAATAATACAAAATATATGCAAGATATTTGTAAATGCACCATAATCAAATGTTTAAATTAAAATAAAAATGTTTTCAGTTGCTTCAGATGTGGTCATGTGACTGATCATTGTGTGTTTCAGGACGGCGGGCGCCGTTTTTGGTGAAGGTTTCCGTGCGTTTGTATCAGACTGGGATAAAGTCACGGCGACGGTAAGCGCTGGCGTGTGTGGTGTGTGTCAGAGGTCCTCGTGTGTGCGCGTGTGTGACGTCTGGTGTGTCCTGTAGGTGGCGGGGCTCACGCTGCTGGCGGTGGGCGTTTATTCCGCACGTAACACCACCGCTGTGGCCGGACGATACATCGAGGCTCGGCTAGGAAAACCTTCACTAGTACGAGAAACGTCACGATTCACTGTGGTGGAAGCCCTCAAACACCCCATCAAGGTATGACATATGTGTGCACAATGAGTACTTCCTGCACAGACAGGAAGTGAGGTGTACAGCAGCGCTCACGCGCATGTGTATCGTTTCAGATGGCGAAGCGTTTGAAGAGCAAACCGCAGGACGCGCTGGAGGGAGTCGTGCTCAGCGTGAGTATTTGCACATCCATCACCACACGCACTTTGCGTGTTAAGTGCGCGTCTCACTTCCTGTCTCACTTCCTGTCTCCGCAGCCAACGCTAGAGGAGCGCGTGCGCGACATCGCCATAGCGACGAGGAACACGCGACAGAACCGCGGCCTGTACCGGAACATCCTGATGTACGGCCCACCGGGGACGGGGAAGACGCTCTTCGCTAAGGTAACGCTCGCGCACACGTGCGTTCGTACGCGTTGTAGCTTTGCCGCGCGCATGTAACCCTGTCTGATTGGCTGTGAGCAGAAGCTGGCGATGCACTCTGGGATGGATTACGCCATCATGACGGGAGGAGACGTTGCGCCGATGGGGCGAGACGGAGTGACGGCGATGCACAAGGTGTTCGACTGGGCCGGAACCAGCGGCCGTGGGTGAGAAATGCATTATATTTAAATCTGATCCAGATAACTTTGAGCGAGTGTGAGCGTGAGTTAAGTATGTTTGTGAGTGCGAGTGATTGTGTGCACGAGTGAGGACGTGTGTGCACGTGTATAAGTGTGAGTGATTGTCAGTGCATGCGTGAGTGCGTGCGCTAATGTGATTGTGTGTGTGCGTGTGAGAGCATGAGTGCACGTGTGTGTGCATGCATGTGCGAGAATGTGTACGTGTGTGTGAGCATGAATGTGAGTGAAAGTGTGATTGTGTGAGTGAATGTGCGTGTGTGCGTGCGTGCACAAGTGTGAGCATGCATGTGAGTGTGTGTGAGTGAGAGTGCTTGAGTGTGTGCATGTGTGAATACGTGTGTGCAAGTGATTGTGCAGTTGAGTGTGTGCGATTGCACGAGTGTGAGCATGTGCGAGTATGAGCAGGTGTGAGCGTGTGTGAGCGTGAGTGAGTGTGCGTTTGAGCGAGTAATTGTGTGAGTGTGCGCGAGTATGAGTTAATGAGTGCGTGTGAACGTGCAAGTATAAGTGCGTTTGAGCGAGTGTGAGCGTGTGCGTGTGAGTATGAGTGAGAGCGTGAGTGTGCATGTGATTGTGTGAGAGTGCTTAAGTGTGAGTGTGCATGTGTGAATGCGTGTGCAAGTGATTTTCACTTGAGCGTGTGCGAGATGTGAATGATTGTGTGTGAGTATAAGTGTGTATGAGCATGTGCATGTGTACGCACAAGTGTGATTGTGTATGCGTGAGTGTGCATGTGATTGTGTACAAATGAGTGCTTGAGTGTTTGCGAGATGTGCGTGTGTGTGCGTTAGTGCGAACGATTGTGTGTGCAAGTGATTGTACAGTTGAGCGTACGAGTATGAGTGCGAGAGCGTGAGTGCGAATGATTGTGTTAGCAAGTGTATGTACGTGTGAATGTGCACAAGTGTGATTGTGCGAGTAATTGTGAGTGTGTGTGCACGAGTGATTGCGTGAGTGTGCATGTGATTGTGTGCGAGTAAGTGCACGTGTGAATGCGTGTATTAATGTGAATGATTGTGAGTGTGTGCTAGTGGTTGTGTACAAACGAGCAAGTTTGTGTGTGTTGTTTTGAGTGTTTGATTGTGATGTGCTATTGTTCTCAGGCTGCTGCTGTTTGTGGATGAAGCCGATGCATTCCTGCGCAAGAGATCCACCGTGAGTCTCACACTCCTTCACTGCGTGTGTGTATTCGCGTGCGTGTCGCCGCATGGTCATGTGACGCGTCTCTGTCATGTGTGTTTCAGGAGAAGATCAGCGAGGATCTGCGCGCGACTCTAAACGCATTCCTGTACCGCACTGGAGAACAGAGCAACAAGTAAACACACGTCTGAGACACACACACACACACACACACACACACACACACACAAACTGACATGATGTTGATGTTGATGTGTGTGTGTTTGTTTCAGGTTCATGCTGGTTCTTGCCAGTAATCAGCCGGAGCAGTTTGATTGGGCCATAAACGATCGAATCGACGAGATCGTGAACTTCATGCTGCCGGGACTCGAAGAGAGAGAGAGACTCGTACGGCTGTACTTCGACAGATACGTGCTGGAGCCGGCCACCGGAGGACGACAGTGAGCGACACACACTAAACACACGCTAGTTATTTATATTTTCAGGATTTACAATAACAGATTCACACAACATTGGATTAAAATGCTGCATCATACTGAGCGTGTGTGTGTGTGTGTGTGTGTGTGTGTGTGTGTGTGTGCGCGCAGGAGGCTGAAGTTGGCTCAGTTCGATTACGGGCTGAAGTGTTCAGAGATCGCGAAGCGTGTGGAGGGAATGTCCGGACGAGAAATCTCCAAACTCGCAGTGGCCTGGCAGGTTCGTTCCTCTGTTATTGACATTAACGCTGCACGCAAATACACTCAAACATCACAATCAGAGACTCACAGGTAACGCATTTGTGTGTGTGTTGTAGGCGGCGGCGTACTCCTCCGAGGACGGTGTTCTGACGGAGGCGATGATCGACGCGCGTGTGGACGACGCCGTTCGGCAGCACCGTCAGAAGATGGACTGGCTTCACGGAGAAGGGGTTCTGGATAACGAGGGACGGCCGATTCTCGCCAAAGGCTCCGCGCCGCCGCTCAAGGCACAGGAAGTGCTGCGCCCTCTACAGGAAGTGCCATCAGACCCGAACAAAGGCGACGGGACTCCGGTTTAACGCTCGTTGGGAGTCGCTTCATGTATTAGTGTAACGATTAAAACTGCAGTACGTCCGTCTGTTGTGTGTTTGTGCCGATGTTTACTGATCACGAGTCTGTAACGTTAATATTCACTGTTAATAATCGCTGAGAGACTGGAAACGAGTCCAAATGAAATCGATGGAAACTGTTTTTACGTCTGACAGTAAAGCAATTTTCATTTCTTACAGCATCTGTTTGAGTTTGAATGGAACCAGTTATGATTTTCTGATCATTGACAAAATCCCCGGATCATTTACTGTAGCTCAACAACACAAACAATGTGTATACAACAACATCTGGCTAAAATCTACTCATCATATGTGACCTTGGACTGCAAAACTTAAGTATCACAGGTATATTGGTAGCAATAGTCAACAATATATTGTATGGATCAAAATTATGAACCAAAATTTTTACATTTTTAAATTAAAGATCATGTTCCATAAAGATATTTAGTAAATGTCCTACTATAAATACATCAAACGTAATTTTTAATTAGTAATATACATTGCTAAGAACTTCATTAGAACAACTTTCAAGGTGATTTTCTCAATATTTTTGTACCCTCAGATTCCAGATTTTCAAATAGTTGTATCTCGGCCAAATGTTGTCCTATCATAACAAACCACACATCAATGGAAAGCTTATTTATTCATCTTTTGGATGATGTATCAAATAACTGAATCAAAAACATAGTGATGAAAACAGCCACATAGCAGCTTTTCATTAACAAGAAGCGTCCGAATGAACCGATTCACCAAAATGATTCGAACTCTCCAATCCGAGATCTGTTTAAGATAAACCGACTCGCTAAAATGAATCGAGTTTTCATGTGTTACATATAAGAGCGAGATCCATTTAGAATAAACCGACTCGCTAGAAATAATCGTACTCTCCGAAGCTAAACATAACAGCGATCCATTTAGAGCGAACCGACTCGCTAGAAAGACTCGGACTTTCCAAAGCTATATCCGTTCACAGCGAACCGACTCGCTAGATTCGGACTTTCTGATTCTACATATTAAGACCGATCCATTTCGAGCGAACCGACTCGCTAGCAAGATTCAGACATTCCGAAGCTATAAGAACGATCTATTTACAACGAACCGACTCCCTGGAATAAATGTGATATACATAGAATGAGCGGCTCGCACGACAGTAAAGTTATACAAATATAACATTAAAACAGCGATCGCTGTATGAATCAGACGTGAAATAATATGATTAACGTTACGTTATATGTATTATTAAATGAATACACTTCTATATTGAGGATATTTTGCGGATTCGGTTTATTTCCACTCCCTATATTGTGGCAGCTGTGTATGACCAGCTAGTATGATTATTGATCTACTGACACCTGCTGGACGATTTTAATAATAACACGTAAAAATACAAATAATACGAGACGCCACATTATAACGAACACAATTTCAGCTACACGTGTACTGACAAACGCAACAAAAATAATCATTGAAGTGTTCTTAAATCAATGAAACAAAGAACACATCCATAAATAGTGATTTCAGAGAAACAGCGGGCGCGCCCAAACGTAGCGGACGTCGCCCTGCGCGCGCTCGAGTCTCGAGACGCGTGACGTGTGTGCGTGCGCGCTCCCGATCGGAGGGAAGATGGCGGATGTTTGGAGTGAGGAGCTTCATGAGAGCAGCTGATAAAGAGAAACTCAAACAACAGCGGAAAAGCAGAAGAAGCGCGCCGGCGAGAGACAGACCGACACACCGGCAGACAGGTAAGCGCGCGCCCACCCGCCTCGCGGCACCCGTTTAATCGTCACTATAGCCATCATCATCATCAGACGAGAATAACCGGCTGTTAGCGCTCAGCTAATGAAACAGCAGCTGAAAATACTCTCGATTTACACCTCAGTACTGCAGTGCACGCGCTTAGTGTGCTTCACGAGTAAATGTGAGTGTAAATACGGTAAAGTGACGATCTGAGGCGGCGAGAAACGTCGTTAATTCGATCAGATCAGAGAAAACAACAGAGCTGGAGCTGGAGATCTTCAACACGATCAGTCGTGCGGCTCTGATGTGATGTTTGACAGCACGAGTCCAAATCTTTCTGTCCTTAAAGTCAGTTTCTTCTTATAAATGCTGTTGTCATGCAGTGAGTGTGCATGAAATGTTGACATCAGCTGATCACGACCTCCAGCAGGGTCTGAGATGCTCCTGAGAGCATCTTGAAGAGCATCTGAGTCTCGTGCTATTACTCAGCGCTGTTTACTCTCAGATCCGCAGACAGGCAGACGGCGTCATGTCTCGCTGCGCAGACGCTGAAGACAGCTGCTCGGTTGCCATGGAGACGGAGGAGGGCGTCGGGGCGGCGGAGGTGAAGCCGGGCGTCCGCAGCATGGGCGAGCTCCCCGAGGAGGTGCTGGAGTACATCCTGTCCTTCCTGTCGCCGTACCAGGAGCACAAGACGGCCGCGCTGGTCTGCAAGCAGTGGTATCGCCTCATCAAAGGTCAGTGCGGGGTCACGTGATCACGCAGATCCAATGATCCGCTTCGCAATGAAGCTGAAGAACGAAAACTGCAACCGCAAAGTTTTAGTAATCGCTCTCTAGTCTTCGAGAAAATAGCCACATCACGACTATAGTGAAAACGACACAGACAACCAAAATATCAGTGGTTTACTTTTAAACCAATCAGAACCCAGCGAATTTAACGCAGCCAATGACAAAACTGCAGGAAAAAAAAATAGCTATTGCTATAGTTATCGTTACGGTTATCAATAAAGTTAGCATTATCATCATAGTTTTCTTAAAGCCACACGGTTATAGTTATCGTTATAGTTTTACGTGTTAGTATAAAAATAGTTATCAGTTATTATTATAGCTACTATTGTAATATTTGATATCATTGTAGTTGTACTTACTGTTATCGCTATAGTAATTGTTACCTTTACAGTTTTTATCGTAGCTATTGTTGTAGTTATTATAGTTGTTATGGGTACCGTTAATCGTTATTATAGTTAGCGCTATAGTTATCGTTACAGTATTATAGTTACTCTTAGAATTATCGTTACAGTTGCCATTGTAGTTGGTGCTGTAGTTATCGCTATATTTGGAATTATAGTTATTCTAATTATAGTTGCCATTTCAGTATTATAGTAACTCTTATAATAATTTTTGTTGTTATAGTTAGTTAAAGTTATAGTTGCAGTTGTCGTTATAGTAATCATTGTAGTTACGTTATAGTTACTGTTATAGGGTAATAGTTACTATTTCGTTATCATTGTTATAGTTACTGTTAAAGT
This sequence comes from Labeo catla, assembly GCA_012976165.1. Classification (NCBI taxonomy): domain Eukaryota; kingdom Metazoa; phylum Chordata; class Actinopteri; order Cypriniformes; family Cyprinidae; genus Labeo; species Labeo catla. The sequence goes on along the minus strand of VONZ01000715.1, from coordinate 266,561 downwards.
TATTGTAGTTATCGTTAGTTACCAATAGTCAGTAGTTATCAATATAGTTATTGTTACTTTAGATACCATTATAGTTATTGTTGTAGTTATCATTGTAGTTATAGTTACTGTAGTTACTATTATAGTATTATAGTTACTCTTATGGTTATCGTTATTGTACTTGCCGTTAAAGTTAGTGTTGTAGTTATTGTTATAGTTACCAATATAGTTATTGTTACTTTAGATACCATTACTGTTGTTGTTGTAGTTATTGTTACAGTTACTATAATTATAGTTACCGTTATAGTATTAAAGTTACTCTTATAGTTATCGTTATCGTTGTTATAGTTATCGTTAAAGTTAGTGCTGTAGTTACCGTTATAGTTACCAATATAGTTGTTACTTTAGATACCATTACAGTTATTGTTGTAGTTATCGTTAGTTATCATTGTAGTTATGTTATAGTTATCATTATAGTTACCGTTATAGTATTATAGTTACTTATAGTTATTGTTATCGTTGTTATAGTTACTGTTGTAGTTATTGTTATAGTTACCAATGTAATTATGGTTACTTTAGACACTATTATAGTAATTGTTGTAGTCACCGTTATAGTTATTATAATTACTGTTGTTATTGGTATCATTATTGTAGTTATAGTTATTGTTGTACTTGTCATTATAGTTAATGTTAAAATCATTATCATTGTACCATATAGTTACCATTATTATTATTATTATTATTATTATTATTATTATTATTATTATAGTTATAGATATCATTGTAGTTATTGTTACAGTTATTATAGTAACTGTTGTAGTTATAGTTATTGTTACTGTTGTAGTTATCATTGTAGTTACAGTTATAGTATTATAGTTACTCTTATAGTTATTGTTACTGTTGTTATAGTTCGTTATAGTTACTAATATAGTTATAGTGATTATAGGTACTGTTATTATCGTCATAGTATTGTTATTATAATTACCATTATAGTTACTATTGTAGTTTTTGTTATAGTTATTGTTGTAGATGTTATTGTGCTTACTATAGTTGCTGTTAAAGTTATTATTGTAGGTGTTATTACAGTTAGTATTTTAGCTGTTGCGACATTTATTTTAGTTACCGTTATAGTTGTTGCTATAGTTACGGTTATGGTTATGGTGTGCTGTATAGTTCTGGTTGTAGTTGTGGTTCAGCGTGTGATGCAGTGCTGTAGCGCGTCGTTCTGATGCGCTGTGATTGTGTCATGTGACACTGGGATGTGAGACGCGTTTAACGGTCAGTGAGCTGTGAGTGTGAATCAGCACATCTGTGTGAACGAGCCTCTAACGGCCCGTCTGACTCTCTCTGTCTTTCTCAGGTGTGGCGTATCAGTGTTATCACGGTTTCCTGAGGGCCGTTCAGGAGGGAAACATCCAGTGGGAGAGTCGCACATATCCGTATCCTGGAACACCGATAACACAACGCTTCTCACACAGTCAGTCAGCAGATCACACACACACACACACACACACACACACGTTTGTTCATGTCGATGCACTGGTTTGAAGCAGTTCAGACGTGCTGATCTCACAATAGTGTGAAAGAACCTCGTATTCACACCTCCCAATTTCATAAGCGCACACCAGTTTCCTGTTTAGTAGCAGAATGAGATCACACTAGATTCTTTTAAAATCATTGTAAAGAATCACTCACTGATTCAGTCAGAGCATCTGAATCACTTCCTCATGAGATGCTCATAATTGAGTTGTATTAAATGTTCATTTTTGATAACGTCGTGTGTGTCGCAGGTGCGTGTTACTACGACTCGAATCAGTCGATGTACGTGTTCGGCGGCTGCACTCAGAGCAGCTGTAACGCGGCGTTCAACGATCTGTGGCGTCTGGATCTCAACAGTAAGGAGTGGATCCGGCCGCTGGCGTCAGGTCAGAGCGCAGTCGTGTTTGTTAGCGTGTTCGGGCGTGGCGTGAGCTCCGTCAGTCACGGCTCTCGTCTCGTGTTGTGTGTTCAGGATCGTATCCGTCTCCTAAAGCCGGAGCCACGCTGGTCATGTACCGGGATCTGCTGGTGCTGTTCGGCGGCTGGACGCGGCCCAGTCCGTACCCGCTCCACCAGCCCGAGAGGTTCTTCGACGAGATCCACACGTACTCGCCCTCCAAGAACTGGTGAGAGACGCTCACGTTTTTACCAAATAACGTTTACTTAGTCACAGATTATGTTTGATTCGCTCCTTTCTCATCCCGCAGGTGGAACTGCATCGTGACGACTCACGGGCCGCCGCCGATGGCGGGACACTCGTCTTCTGTGATCGGCAGCACCATGGTGGTGTTCGGAGGCTCTCTGGGCGCGCGGCAGATGTATGTATGACGCGTGTGAGAGTCGCGGTGCGATGGTGTCGTGTGTTTATCGTGTGTGTTTGTGTCGCAGGAGTAACGAGGTGTGGGTTCTGGATCTGGAGCAGTGGTCCTGGTCCAAACCGGCCATCAGCGCTCCGGCTCCTCATCCGCGCGGAGGCCAGTCACAGGTAACCCCGCCTTCTCGGGCTCTTTCTGATTCCCATGATGCTTTGAGTTTGTGCCGCTCACCGTGTCTCGTGTTCCTCAGATCGTGATCGATAACGAGACGCTGCTGATTCTGGGCGGCTGCGGCGGGCCAAATGCTGTGAGTATCTGCTGTGTGTGTGAGAGTGTGTGTGTGTGTGTTGACATGTTCTGCAGTGACCGTCTGTGTGTGCAGCTGCTGAAGGACGCGTGGCTGCTGCACATGAGCGCCTCCCCCTGGACGTGGCAGCAGCTGCGCGTGGAGAACGAGGATCACGGCGCGCCGGAGCTCTGGTGTCATCCCGCCTGCAAGGTGAGATTCACGTGCAGCCTTTAAATGTTCACTTTCTGAATCGAAGAACTGTGAGATTTAAACTCACAATCATGAGAAAAAGACAGGATTGTCAGAAAAGTTAGAATTCTGAGTAAACTCTTGCAAGAAAAAGTGTGAAATAAAAATTTGTAATAACATAATTTTATCCACTTAAACTCTCCCTTTTTCGTACAGTCCACTGCAAGGTCTCATTCAGATCCACCCTACACTTTTTTCAATAATTCGTTTCACTCAGATGTACATGGCAATACAGAAAAGATTTGTCGCTATTACCGTTACATTGCAATTTTAATTCAATTTAGATTCATGGTCTGGATTTGAAGAGGTGTCTGAATGTCATAATTGCAAGAACTGTGATGTATGTCAGAATTGTGAAAAAAAAAAAAATTAAAAATACAAATCGCAAGATGTAAAGTGAGGATTATGAAATGTGATATGTGTGTGGAAATACGAGATGTAAGTTACAATTGTGAAAGAGTCAGAATTGCCAGTAGTAAAGTCAGAATTGCGAAAGTAGTCAGAAATGCAAGATGTAAATTTGTGAAAAGTCAGAATTGCAAAAAAATCGGAAATGTGAGATGTAAAGTAAGAATTGTGAACAAAAGTCGGAAATGTAAAATGAAAAATCTGGATTACATAAAAGTCAGAATTGTGGAAAAACTTGAGAAATGTGAGATGTAAAGTGAGGATTACGAAAAAATGACAATTGTGGAAAAGTGTCAGAATTGCAAAATGTAAAGTCAGAATTATGAAAAACATCAGAATTGCAGAAAACGTCAGAAGTGTGGAAAAATGTCAGAATTACAAAAAACTTCAGAATTGCGGAAAAAGTTGGAAATGTGAGATGTAAAATCAGGATTATGAAAAAACTGAATTGCGGAAAAACATCAGAAATGTGAGATGTAAAGTCAATTACGGAAAACATCAGAATCGGGGAAAACGTCGGAAGTGTGGAAAAACGTCAGAATTGCAAAATGTAAAGTCAGAATTATGAAAAACATCAGAATTGCAGAAAACGTCAGAAGTGTGGAAAAATGTCAGAATTACGAAAAACTTAAGAATTGCGGAAAAAGTCGGAAATGTGAGATGTAAAATCAGGATTATGAAAAAACTGAATTGCGGAAAAACATCAGAAATGTGAGATGTAAAGTCAATTACGGAAAACATCAGAATCGGGGAAAACGTCGGAAGTGTGGAAAAACGTCAGAATTGCAAAATGTAAAGTCAGAATTATGAAAAACATCAGAATTGCAGAAAACGTCAGAAGTGTGGAAAAATGTCAGAATTACGAAAAACTTAAGAATTGCGGAAAAAGTCGGAAATGTGAGATGTAAAATCAGGATTATGAAAAAACTGAATTGCGGAAAAACATCAGAAATGTGAGATGTAAAGTCAATTACGGAAAACATCAGAATCGGGGAAAACGTCGGAAGTGTGGAAAAACGTCAGAATTGCAAAATGTAAAGTCAGAATTATGAAAAACATCAGAATTGCAGAAAACGTCAGAAGTGTGGAAAAATGTCAGAATTACGAAAAACTTAAGAATTGCGGAAAAAGTCGGAAATGTGAGATGTAAAATCAGGATTATGAAAAAACTGAATTGCGGAAAAACATCAGAAATGTGAGATGTAAAGTCAATTACGGAAAACATCAGAATCGGGGAAAACGTCGGAAGTGTGGAAAAACGTCAGAATTGCAAAATGTAAAGTCAGAATTATGAAAAACATCAGAATTGCAGAAAACGTCAGAAGTGTGGAAAAATGTCAGAATTACGAAAAACTTAAGAATTGCGGAAAAAGTCGGAAATGTGAGATGTAAAATCAGGATTATGAAAAAACAAAATTGCGGAAAAACGTCAGAAATGTGAGATGTAAAGTCAGAATTACAAAAAACATCAATTGTGGGAAAGTGTCAGAATTACAAAATGTAAAGTTAGAATTACGAAAAATGTCAGAATTACAGAAAAAGTCGGAATTGCTGAAAAACGTCAGAGGTAAAGTCAGAATTACGAAAAACATCAGAATTGTGGAAAAAGTCGGAAATGTGAGATTTAAAGTCAGGATTACAAAAAACATCAGAATTACGGAAAAACATCAGAAATGTGAGATGTAGAGTGTGAAAAGTAATTTAAATGACTTATCTCGCTCTACTTAAAAAAACAAACAAAAAAAAAAACAAAAAAAAAGTCTAAAATTCAGCATGGTGTGATGTAACCTTTGACTAGAAAGTCCAAATTTTGAAAGAAGATTTGTTGCTATATTGGTTACATCACAATTTTTGTGCTTCACAGTCTTGATTTGAAACAGAGTCACAGTATGTCATGTTGACCTGTCTGTCTCTGTCTCTGTCTCTGTCTCTCTGTCTCTGTCTCAGGTGGGTCAGTGTGTGGTGGTTTTCTCTCAGGCGCCGTCGGGTCGAGCTCCTCTCAGCCCGAGTCTGAACTCCCGCCCCTCCCCCATCAGCTCAACGCCCGCCCCTCTGGGTCCGGACCCGCCCTCCCTGCGCTCTCAGTCTCCGGTGCGCAGCGGCGCGGCGGGCGTGGTGCTGGGCGCGGTCGAGGAGGCGCCCTGCGTGAACGGCCGCTGGGGGACCCTGCGTCCGAGAGCTTCGGCCCGAGCGCGGGACGGCAGCCGCCCGTCGTCGCCCTGCGAGGTCCCGACAGCCCGCCCGCTGCTCAGCGGCTGTCGCCCCCCCGCACCAGCCCGGTCCAGGCGGCGTCTCCGCCCGGCGCCGGACTACAGCTGGGGCGGCTCGCCCGCCCGCCGCCCCGCCCTCTTCCAGCGGCCCGCGCCTCCGCCCAGGCAGGCTGCGCCAGCGCGCACCTCGTTTCTCCCGCCGCCCTGCGCCCAGCGGTCGAGCCGTCAAAGCCTGTACCGTCCTCTTCGCTGTCCCAACCGGGCCCGTCGGCGTCCGGCGGCACGCCTCCCTCCTCCTCCAGCCCGCCGCAGGCCGCCGACGGACACTCCATCCCGCCCATCGCCCGCCGCCTCGGCCACCACCCGCCGCAGAGCCTGAACGTGGGCAAGCCGCTGTACCAGTCGCTCAACTGCAAACCCATGCAGATGTACCTGCTGGACATTTCTCGTGCCAAGTCGGACGGCGTGGTGTCGTGGAGGGTGTACGGGAGCGGCGGAGCGCCCAGCGCCGTCACCGGCCCGCCCGAGACCAGCCTGCACACGGTGGTTCAGGGCCGCGGCGAGCTCATCATCTTCGGCGGCCTCATGGACAAAAAGCAGAACGTGAAATATTACCCCAAAACCAACGCCTTGTACTTCGTCCGCGCCAAGAGGTAATGGAGGAACGCTGAGACGGACGGGAACGACTGCTGCCCTTACACTAATTTACCTTAAAATACAGCTCGACACATATAAAGGACACTCAAACATAGTTGTTGTTTCAATTTCTGAGTGAGCGAATGATGTTTTTGCTATGTGCTCTGCGAGTGTGAGTGAGAGACAGAGAGAGAGAGAGAGAGAGAGAGAGAGAACTCTAGAAGGGAATGTTTTATTGTTTCTGTCGCATTTCACCCTCAGAAACGCTGATCTGACTGAAGGAAACAGACGATTGTAGGAGGAACAGATGAAATGGACCTTTTTTACCGCTCTTTCGGCCTGCATTGTTTACATTAAACGTGTGCGTGTTTGTGTGAGAGCGTGTGTGCGTGTGCGTGTGCGTGTGGGCGTGATGGTGTTGTTGAGGGAATGAGACTGTGGATTGTAAACGGAAATAAAGTTCTCCATGTCTTAATTCTCTGATACAATGTTGCGTCTGTTTTTATGACCTTTTGAGAGTGTAGCGCTGAAACACTATTGTAATTGTTAAAATGGTCACGAATCAGCGATTTCCACGTAAAACTGAACAGACCAAACCGTAAATCGTAGACACTTGAAATTTGGAAGGATGGTAGTACTCACAACAAGACGCCAATCGGCCTGACGGGGGCGCTACAGCGATCAAAAGTACAAAATCGCTCTGAAATTCTCAGATTTTTTAGAAAGTGAATATCAGTATTTTTTTTTTTTTTTAAAAGTTGAATTTTCGACTTGCCGTCGCAATGGGACGCCAAAATGTTTGAACGGGGCTGGCCACTTTTAGTAAAATGCCTGTAACTCCGGAACAAAATGAGATATCTAAGCCAAACTCAGAGCACTTATGTAAGAGCTCAATCTGATGTTGCAGGACAAAAACCACAGAGTTTGGCCACTTGGTGGCGCTATATGAGGGAAAAACCTTAAAAAATGGCTATAACTACGCAACTGTTTGTCTTATCAACATGAGCATCGCTGTGCACGGTCTTGGTTCAAAGTGCCACAAGTGTCCATAAGGACATTTGTGTATCTCAGAAAAAAATGGCCACCATTGGTAGATGAAGTTTAAGCACCTGTTAGACGAGGTTAACGGAGGCCGATCAGAACGCAACTCGGTGGGTCTGTTTGACTCACGGCCCAAAGGCCATGGTTTTTTTTGAGATACACAAATGTCCTTATGGACACTTGTGGCACTTTGAACCAAGACTGTGCACAGCAATAATAATATTGATAAGACAAACAGTTGTGTAGTTATAACCATTTTTAAGGTTTTTCCCCACTTATAGCGCCACCAGGTGGCCAAGCTCCGCAATTTTTTTTTTTCCTGTGACCTCAGATCGAGCGCTTACATAAGTGTTCAGAGTTTGGCAAATATATCTTATTCCATTCAGGAGTTAAAGGCTTTTTACTAAAGTGACTCTGCCCCTTTCGCACGTTTTGCGCCATATTCGTATCATATGATAGAACTCCTCATTCCAGACGACTTTACCTCTGGAACCACTGATGTCAATCAAATTGTTTGTTAAATGATCAAGAAGATGTAAAAACCTACTTTTGCGAACTAGTCTTAGGTTTTTCACCTGATCAGAACCAAACCAGTGCAGAAAGATTCTCTGGAGAGCAAATACTAATAATTACCAAAAAAAAGCTGACCTATTCATTGATTCAACATCGCAAAGTGACGGCAAAATGTTCAAAAGGGGCGGGGCCACTTTTAGTAAAATGCCTATAACTGCTGAACGAAATGAGATATCTGCGCCAAACTCAGAACACTTATGTAAGAGCTCAATCTGAGGTCACAGGAAAAAAATCGCGGATCTTGGCCACTTGGTGGCGCTATAAGAGAGGGGAAACCTTAAAAAAGGTTATAACTCTGCAACCATGTGTCCTATATACATGAAAATCACTGTGCACGGTTTTGGTCCAAAGTGCTACAGGTGTCTATGGGGATATTTGCGTATTTCAAAAAACATGGCCGCCATTGCCCCCCAACTTTAGCAATCTAGTCCTAAGTAGTCCAATTCTCTGGAGTCTCTGGGTCAATAATTACCAAAACATTTTTGAAATTTGCCCTTTGGGAAGCTATAATAGGGTCGTTTCCAAATTCACCCAAAATCCTATGCCTAACTTCATGAAACCTGGTGAGCACTCGAGACAGGTGATTCTAAACAAGCAAGCCTAGTTTTAAGGAGATCAGACCACAGATGGCACAATAACAGTCATAAACATTTTTAAAAATCATGTTTCTGTAGCAAATTACCTGTATTTGGCAAAATGGTTTTTTGAATCATTGATTTAGGTGGGTGCAGCCTTGCTAAAAAATATCTAATCTCTTTTTCCATATTTGCTTAATTGCCTTAAAGCACTTGATCCCTGGTAATTGCTGCTTGCAGCTATATTATTTATTTGTATTTTTTTTTTATCACCTTTGACTGATGTATTTTTAGTATTTAAAATGAATTTGTAAAATAAACTATGTAAATCTCAAGTTTTATTTAATATTTCTATTTATCTTAACATTTTAATATATATAATGTAATATTTATTATTCAATAGATTTTCTATATATTCATATATTTTTTCATTATATAATTGCAGCATGGTCTACCTCTTACCATCAGCGGTTTGTGTAATTCATGGTCTGTTTGTTCTGGTTTTGACTCAAGAATGTGAGTTTCAGATCCGCTACGGGACTTTCGCCACGATTCACCCCCATTATTCACCTTTAACCCATTTGAATTCAGGCTGCGGTGCTCCGACCTGATTGGCTGTCCGCTGGGGAGGCAGTGAGGTGGAGAAGCTGCCGCGCCGCGATTGGTCGGAGAGCGGCAGTGGGCGGGGCGTTCACACAAGCGCTTCGTGTTTACCCGTGTGTGTGAATCTCAAACACATCCGCGATCAGACTCGGTAAGACACGCGTTTATACTGACATGTACAGTTCATGAGTTTAACTTATTGTTTTGTGTTCAGCGTATTTAATGTGTAAACCAAACACGTAGGGGATTAGAACAAATGCTGCGATAATTTCATGAATATGCAAATGCAATGTCATAAACTTAAGCAGATTATTGCATAACATTCTGTCCAGTCAGCATGTTCAATAGTGTTTGACAGAGTTTGTTTTTGAATGAAAACTTCATTTTGTTAAATGAATGTGTTGACAGTAACTTCTGACCTGTTTCAGATCTGAAACCTGCACTTCTGGTTTTCTGCACACATTTCTGTGACAAACTGTAATGTTACATGAAAACTGTGAAATAACACACACACACACACACACACACACACACAGAGCTGCTGTATCACACATGACACATCCCACACACACCAGCGGGATTGACGGTGGGTGACGTGTGTGTCCTGCATCGATACATGCCAGTCATGCGTCTCATAAACTCTCAGTTCGCCCATCAGCCCTCCATCACGCCCGTCGCCCGCCCGCCGCCCGGCCCCTCGCACAACCCTCGGGCCCTATGGCCCCCGCTGGACTTCAGTCTGGGCGCGCTGGCGTGCTGCGGCGCGTGCGTGGTCACCAACCCGCTGGAAGTGGTGAAGACCCGACTGCAGCTGCAGGGCGAGCTCCAGGCCCGCGGCTCCTACCAGCGGCACTACCGCGGTGTGCTGCAGGCGCTGTGGGTGGTGGGCAGCACGGACGGCCTCCGCGGCCTGCAGAAGGGGCTGACGGCGGCGCTGCTGTACCAGGGCCTGATGAACGGGGTGCGGCTCGGGTTCTACTCTTACACGGAGGCCGCGGGACTCACGGACGCGCCGGGCGGGAGTCTGATCGCAGGAGCTGCGGCGGGAGCGCTGGGCGCATTTATTGCCTCGCCGGCGTATCTGGTAAGACGCTCGCCTGGATCACGCTGATAACGTGTCAGCCTGTACTGCGGGTCGGTGTGATCTCGGAGGTCGCATAACAAGCGAAACTCAACCATTCCTGATTGTTTACTGTATTTGAGTCATTTTCAGGAACAGTCGGGAGCAGCAACCGGAGTTGTTGTCCATTTGCTGCTGCATCAATCACCGCATGCACAAATGTGTGTGTGTGTGTGTGTGTGTGGATTAGCTCTCCACACACTGAGTGTTGACAGTAAGACAGCCGGAGACGGGCTCAAATATCAAAACGGCAGAGGAAGTTATAGACAAGTATTTATGACCGACACTGTAAGACACATGCGGCTGTGACGAGGCTGTTTACAGGAGCGTTCTGTAAGCGTGCCGTGTTCCTGTCAATGTCAGACTCGTGTCTGTGTTTGTCCGTCAGGTGAAGACGCACTTGCAGGCGCAGACGGTGGCCGCCATCGCAGTAGGACACCAGCACAACCATCAGGTACTGAGTCATGAGATTCATGTCTAATTTGGTCTTATTTTCCAGCACCCACCCAAAATATGTGACCTGATCTGTGAGCGCACAATCGGAGCGCGCGCATGTGTGTGTGTGTGTGTGTGTGTGTGTGGACACACCTCTTACTGTTCTGCAGCTGCAGCCAATCAGTGTCCAGCACACAGAGGCGTGTGGACGGAGCCTCACATGGCACCACTGAACTCTGATCGCTGCCGGATGTTTGTCAGCCAATCATTAGAGTGACATCAGCATCATGCAGAGTCAGTGATTCTGATATTCACTCTTCAGCTCCACAGACATCTCTCATCTGCAGAACTCCAGCGCACTTCAGTGCTTGTTTATGACAAATTCCGCATAATTTAATAGTATATTTAAAATTTTTTTAAATATATTTGACTACATTTGAGTATATTTCAGTTTTATAAATTTTTTCAATTAAAGTATATTTGAGTATATTTGAGGTTATTGTTTGGGTATATCTAGTTGTTTTGTTCAAGTATATATTAGTAAATTTGAGTGTAGTGTTAGAGTATATTTAAGTTCTTGAAGCATATTTGAGTATATTTAAGTGTATATTTGAGTTTGCTTGCGTTTATTGTATGAGTATGAGTGTATTTGAATTTGAGTATGTTTGAGTATATTTAAGTATATTTGAGTCTGAGTATATATGAATGTATTGTCTTAGTATATTTAAGTGTATTTGAGTTTATTGTTTGAGTATGTTTGTGTTTATTGTATGAGTATATGAGTGTATTTGAATTTGAGTATGTTTGAGTATATTTTAGTATATTTGAGTGTATTGTTCAAGTGTGTTTGAGTGAATTGTAAGAGTATATTTGAGTTTGTTGTATGAGTTTATTTAAGTGTGCGGTATGAGTATATCTGAGTGTATTCAAGTATGCTTGCATTTATTGTGAGTATATTTGAGCATGTTTGAGTAAATTTAAATATATTTATGGTTGAGTATATTTGAGTTTATTGTCTTGGTATATTTGAGTTTCTTATTTCAGTATATTTGAGTGTATGTATGAGTATATATATTTGAGTGTATTCAAAAATATTTGAGTATGCTTGCATTAATTGTATGAGTATATTTAAGTGTATTTGAGTATGTTTGAATATATTTAAGTATAATTGAGTTTGAGTGTATTGTTTGAGTACAGTTGAGTTTATTTTTTGAGTATATTTGAGTGTATTAGAGTATATTTGAGTATGTGTGCGTTTATTGTATGAGTATATGAGTGTATTTAAATTTGTGCGTTTTTAAGTATATTTGAGTGTATTTGAGTTTATTGTTTGAGTATATGAGTTAGTTATTTGAGTATATTTGAGTGGGTTGGTGGCTTTTACCTGCTGTTTCATTGATAGTTTGTGTTGTTTAGGGCGTGTCGAGCGCATTCGTGTCCATCTACCAGCGTGAGGGCGTGACGGGTCTGTGGCGGGGGGTGAACGGGGCCGTCCCGAGGGTCATGGTGGGGTCAGCAGCTCAACTGGCCACGTTCAGCTCGGCTAAGGACTGGGTCACACGTGCACAGGTCAGCACACATGCACATCTGCATATGTAAATGAGCACAGTTAAATGTGTGAGAATGGAATCCAGTACTAGTTAGACTGGTTTGTGAAGTTTGCGATTGTGTTCGCAGTGGTTCGGCCCTAACAGCTGGCTCACCGCGCTCACTGCCGCCATGATGAGCGGGGTCGCCGTGACGATTACCATGACGCCGTTCGATGTCATCAGCACACGCCTGTACAACCAACCAGTGGACGAGTTTAAAAGGGTAAAACACACACACACACACACACACACACACACTACATAAGACTAAATGAAACAGCATTAACAATTTACAGTATGCATTAAAATCAAATTCCTCTCAGGGGCGTCTGTACTGCGGGTTTGTGGACTGTCTGATGAAGGTTTGTGCTACTGAGGGAATCATGGGTCTGTATAAAGGAATGACGCCAGTGTTTGTGCGTCTGGCTCCTCATACGGTTCTCAGTATGCTCATATGGGACGTCCTGAGACAGCGAGCGCTGCTGTACACACACTGACCTGGAGCAGGAGTGAACGTTCCTGCTTAAATCTCTCAGGATGAAGGTTTTTATCGTCATATTGCACATACTGATGCTTCGACTTGAACTGACTCTTGAAATGCAGTTGAAGAGAATCATGGGAAGGATGGTTTTACCTCACCGGTGTGTCTTATTTCTGATATAACGCTGTAAAGACTCTTTGTATTTTTAACATGCAGTTCATTATTAAAGTTTTTACCGACTTCATTGTGTCTGTATTTATAAGTGCTGCTTCAGAAAACAAATAAAGGCACAAGAGACTTAAGTTCATGTCTGTCTTGAGTTCATTTATATGTTAAATCGGGATACTGAAACGTTTTGATCAGCTACATTTGATCCAACATATTTAAATTTAATATTTAACATTTGACTTTTAGTTTTTGTAATTTTTCATTTTTATACTGAACATGTTTGTCAGTTGAACCCTTTTTAATCTGAAATGTTTACGTTAAGTTTTTCCTTAGCGTTTAAGTTAATACTTTAATCATTTAAAAACATTAGCATGTTCGCGGTTCTCTGATGTCGGTTAGTGGTCACATGACATGCATGTAAACAAATTAAAACATTCAATCTTCTTAGTACATGTTGAAATTCGACTGGTGTTTTTTTTTTTTTTTTCAGTTATTTACTTATTGTAAAATTTTTGTGCTTACGTTTATTATTACCTTACTGACGCTCAGGAATCACAATAACGTTCCTCACAAACTCCTGTCTCGGAAAGCCTGTGTTATTACACCCTTAAAAGATGACAAAAGAAACTTACAGTCGTTACATCTATGTTAAAATTTACAACGGTCGCTTCTAGGAATAAAAAGAGCTATAAAATATCGCTGGATTCCCAAACCGCACGGCCGTTATTCTGTGAGGTAAACTATGAAATCTATTAGATCACGTGACTCATGTTTCCCGCACTCATGTCAAATTTACACGTTTCTCATCGTTTAATCTGCAGATTTTGTTCGTGGTTTTTAAGTTCTGAGGTTCCTGTGCGGTTCTGTGATTGTTTTCTGCCGATGCTGACTGAATCTCAGTGTTTTTGAGCGTCTCTCTGCAGTTTGTCCAGAAGATGGCGCTGTATCATGAGTCTCTTCGGCTGGAAACGCGCGTTCGCATCAGGATGCTGAAGTTCACCACTCTTTCCTTCTCCTCTAGTTTAATCGTGAGTTATTGATTAAACAGTGTAGATCTGTATTACTGCCTTGGAGCATTTGCTTAAGATTTACTGTACAGTGAGCGATGACTCTTCAGAATTCGTAAGGTGGCGTATGAGTTCATCTGTAAGTGTTTGTACTTTCACCTCACACGCTCCTCAGAGGAGCTCATCAGTGAAGGAACGTTTATCTGATGCACGTACGCCAGTGCAGATAAACGCTTGTTAATCAGTGATTAAACACAGTAAAACAAACAGTTAAAGCCTTACTCAGGAGCTCCAGTGATGACAGAGCATGATTCACCAACAACTTTGAGCCGTTTTGAGTGTTACACACGCTCTTCACAGATACTCTGATATAGTATTTGGACACTCCGATTGTTTGGATCGTGTAATATCAAAGCCAGCCGTGTGGGTTTGAAACACATTTTTCCACGTTTCTTCTGGACTTTCTGGAGTTTTTTTCTAGCAGGCCTGATATGTTGTGGGCGGAGCTTGTGTGCGGAGGATGATGTCACCATTGGACAGGATCCCTCCTGCAGCGGTGACGTCACCGATGCATTCCACAGCCCCTCCCCCTCTCTTTCCTCTGTTGTTTTTTTTTCTTCCTCAGCTCCTCCCTCCGGATTCCAGCGTGACGGAGGCTCTTCTTGTGCTCTCGAGGTTAAACTCACACTAAACCCAAAACTATCTGCTGATATAGAGCCTCATCTCGCGGGACAATCCCACAAACCCACACAAACTCTCTGAAACTTCTGCTGCAGTTCCACAGCTGTCTGCTGAAGAGAACCACATGCACATCATATAGTTTATGTAGTTATATATAATTCTAAATTAATCTATAATTTATGTCGTTTGGATAGTTTATATGGTTTATATTTGAATAGTTTGCTGAGCATGTAGATTGATTAGTTTATATAATTGTTTAGTTTGTATAGTTTATATAGTTTAAGTGTATGTAGTTTGCATAGTTTATATAATTTGTTTAATTTCTATAGTCTGTATAGTTTATATAGTTTAAGTTTAAATAGTTTGTATAATTTATATAGTTTACAGTTTGAATTGTTCGTATAGTTTATATAGTTTGGAGTTTATAGAATTTATTTCGTTCATGTAGATCATATAGATTAAGTGTATTCAGCTTGTATAGATTTTGTAGTTTGCATAGTTTGTTATTGTTAAGTTTCTAAGTTTTGTTTCTAAGTTCATGTAGTTTGTGTAGTTTATGTAATTAGTTTAATTCATATGTTTTTGTATAGTTTATATAGTTTAGGTTAATAGTTTGTATGTAGTTTATGTAAGTTTTTATAAGTTTATATAATTTGTTTAATTAAAAACAGAAATATAGTTTATATAGGTTATATAGCTTGTTAAGTTCATGTAGTTTGTATAATTTATATAATTTGTGTAGATTATGTAGTTTGTATTGTTTATATAATTTGTTTAATTGATATAGTCTATATTATATAGTTTAAGTTTTAAATAGTTTGTATAGTTCATGTACTTTTAAGTTTATATAATTTTTAAAAGTTTGTATAGTTTATATAGGTTATATGGCTTAAGTTTATACAGTTTGTGTAGTTTTTGTAGTTTGAAGAATTTGTTATTGTTAAGTTTCTATTGTTTAAGTTTTGTGTTGTATATATATTTTTTAAGTTTATATAGTTTGTGTAGTTTATATGATTAGTTTAATTCATATAGTTTTGTTTATAGCTTATATATCTTGTTAAGTTTATGTAATTTTTATAATTTATATAATTTGTTTAGACCATATAGTTTTTATTGTTTAAATAATTTAATTTGTGTGTAAAGTTTATGTATAGTTTAAGTTTATATATAGTTTATACTATAGTTTTCATATAAAGACATATCTAATATAGTTCATGTAGTTTGAAATATATATCATTTATATAGTTTAGATAATTTGGTCATATACTTCATATAGCTGTATGTAGTTTATATAATGTTCAGTACATATCAGTTTAGTTTATGTAAAGTTTGGTGTTTTATAAGATTTCATAGTTTATGTAGTGTAAGTTTATATAGCGTGTATAGTTTATGTAGTTTATCACTTGTTTAGTTGTAGTTCGTGTAGTTGAAACGGCTCATTAGTTTGATGTAGTTCTCATTGAGCGTGTGAAGTCATCGGTGAGAGAGAGAGAGACTGAGAACGAGTGGAGTGGGGGATGGGAGAGAAAAGAGGGCAGACACACTGAGGGAGGTAGAGAAAATAACACTGACAGAACAATGAGAGAGAAAGACAGAGAGACAGATGGACAGAGCTGAGCTGGGAAAGGCAGGTACAGTCACATCCTGCTGCCTCTGTGATAAAGCAGAGGAAAACGCTGTGTGTTTTTGTTCAAGTAACTGCATGCCTTTGTGTGTTTGTAGACATGCATGCCTGCCTGTGTGTGTGTTGTGTGTGTGTGTGTGCGTGTGTGTGTCATACATTTTACTGCGCTTTGTCAGTCAGTAACTGTTTAACTCTTCACCTCTGCTGATCTGAGCGAGAGACAGACAGAGAGAGAGAGACAGGAGGGCTGAGCGAGGGAGGGAATGAGGGAGGAAAAGGCGTGGCCAGCTGCAGATACGATCCTGACTGCCATAGCACTCTCTCTCTCTCTCTCTCTCTCTCTCTCTCTCTCTCTCTCTGTCTGTCTGTCGCTCGGCCTGTCTTTCAGTGACTACAGCGCTGCAGATCGCAAGGAACGAGGAACCACACAGAGGAAGAGTTTGATCTGCTGTTCAGGTACGTTTGAACTCCGAGAAAGAAAACAGACTCAGTGATTTCTCAACAGCAGGAAACAGAAAATGAACAAAGCTTCATGAAATGAGTATCTGTGAGTTTGTGTGAGGAACTTCTGAAGTTCTGCTCTTCATCTGTCATTCAATCGTCTGCTCTGATCTTCAGCTCGTTTCGTCCTGTTGCGTTTATAAAGTGCTCTGAAGATCTTTCAGATGAATCTGTGAGATTGACCTGCGCAGGTGAGAGTGTGTGAAGCATCTGACACACTCCACACGTGTGTGTGTGTGTGTGTGTTTTCAGATTTATTCTGTACATCAAGAGTTTATAACTGCAATATGCGAGAGAACGTTTCAGTAAGGTGTATTCAACCTGCAACAGTGTCACTCCTCACATTCATGAGACGTGAGAAGACGTCAGGTTTTGGTATTGAAGACCCGGACACACCTAGAAACACGGCGACAAACATTTTTAAATAGTTGTTTATCTATTTAGCTCATGTTTATTTAGTTCATTGATTTGGTTGATCTCATCTGTGTGCAGAAGTGTTCAGTAACTCCATGTAGAGTAAAGCAGATTTTAGTACCTATTTTTCAGTTTGAAATAGTGTCAGATGTCGCTTCAATGTTGAAAAAGTGTTAGCAGAAACGTTGACTTCGTTTCTCTCTTCTGTTTCAGCATCATGGCGTCTGCGGCCCCTCAGAAGAGGGTGGTGTCGTCCGTCTTCATCACTCTCGCGTCTCCGTTCAGGGCGACCGTCACGCCGACGGCTCACGTCCACAGCAGCCCGACCAGAGAGCAGCCGCTGCGCCGGACATCGGCCTCACAGGACGGACAGATCGACCCGCCTGCGCCCGCCAGCCCACTGTACGCCCAGTCCAGAGCCCACAACACGCCCACCGCCGCCCCCTACAGACGGGACAACACACACCACGCTGACACGCGCGCTTCAGCCGGTAATGAGATCGAATTTATTAGTATAGTGCTTCTCACAATACACATGGTTTCAAATCAGCTCTACAGAAAATCATGATGTTTCAGATCTGCTTTATATTTTAATAACTATATATGCAATATATCCAACTATGCTATATATCCAACTTTATAGTATATACTCTAGTTTACATTTTGCTATACAGCAGTCAACATTTAAAGTGGATCAAAACCTTTCATCAAAGATGTCCTAAAACCAAAACAATACCCGTTCTTGTCTTAGGACAACTTTAATGATCCACTTCAAATGCTGACAACTGTATATCCAACTATACTATACATTGAACATAGACCTGTCCGAATATATATTTTACATTTTGCTCTATATCAAACTATTTTATCTATCCAACTTTACATATATTTTACATTTTGCTCTATATCAAACTATATTATCTATCCAACTTTATATATAGTTTACATTTTGCAATATATCCAACTAGACTAAATATTTAACTGTATTTCTAGGCTTGTGCAATTATATAGTTTAAATTTTGTTTTATCCAACTATGCTATTTATCCAACTTTATGGTTTACATTTTGCTACTGTAAATAGCAACTATACTATATATTGAACTTTATTTATAGACCTGTGCAATTGTATAGTTTACATTTTGTTATATATACAACTATATTATATATTCATCTTTATAAATAGTTTACATTTTGTTATACATCCAACTATACTACATATCCAACTTTATATATAGTTTACATTTTGCTACATATCCTACTATACTATATGTCCAACTTTATATATAGATTTCTGATTATATAGTTTACATTTTGCTATATATCAACTAGACTAAATATTTAACTGTATTTCTAGACCTGTGTGATTATATAGTTTACATTTTTCTATATATCCAACTATACTATATATCCAACTTAATATATAAAATGCTGTGCAATTATATAGTTTACATTTTACAATATACCCAAATATACTAAATATTAACTTTATATATAGACATGCAATTATATAGTTTATATTTTTTCTATATATACAACTATACAATATATCCATCTTAACGTATAGAGCTGTATGATAATATAGTTTACACTTTGTTATATATCTAACTATACTATATATAAAGTTCATATTCCAAGTTTAAATAAATAGCTGGGTGATATTATAGTTACATTTTGCGATGATATAAACAATCATTCTGTTGAGATTTGCTGTATATCACACACGTGTGTGTAAATCATGGGTTAGTAAAGAGGATTTGCTGAGTGACTGTTGATCTGTTAGCAGTTGTGAGTCGCGCCCCTGCTGCCCCCGATGACCTCCCTCTCCCGCCTCCTCCTCCTCATGACCCCCGTGACCCCTGTGACCCTGATCCTGGACCGCCAGCCGCCCCTGCACAGGTCAGTGTGTTTCCCCACAGCAGCAGCGTCTCTCTCTCTCTCTCTCTGTGTGTGTGATTGACACGGCTGTTGTTCTTCTGGCAGGAGAGCGCTGCGGCCAAAGCGCTGCTGAGATCGGCGCCCTCTGCTGGACGAGACGTGAACGAGCCGTCAGCTGGTGAGAAATCTCACGTTAACATGACAAACCCTACAGGACAAGAGTCATTTCAAACTGCTTCTGTGTGTCCCAGATGTGTGTGGATTCTGTCGTAAGCCGGTGCCGCTGTCTGAACCCGCCATCGAGGCTCTGAACCGTACGTACCACGCCGCGTGTTTCCAGTGCCGGCAGTGCCACGCTCCGCTGGCGGCCAAAATCTACTACAATAAATCTGGGATTCCTCTGTGTGACGACTGCTACCAGGTACCTGCCATTAGAAACGCGTCTGACAATGAGAAAACGTTTTAATCACAGCATGTTGCCGTTTCAGCTCTTGACATCACAGATATGCTCTCCGCATGAATTATTCATTCATCTCAAAGAATTTGGCAGCGCTGAACCTCCGCAGGGCCAAACAACTGCAGCACATCTGCTCTGGAGCCTTTACAAAAATGACAATGAATGTATGAATTCATGTGGTGTGAAAATAATTCAGCTTTCCGTTTCTGACACCCGCTTGTCACGGGGAAGAGAGGAAGTCAAACAGCTTTTATTTATTTATTTATTTTCACATAACTATTACAGTTTTAGCCATGGTGCTTATCAAACAATATTTATTAAACTTAAACATTTTTACATTTTTATCTAAACTAAAACATGCAAGATAAGATATATAAAATGTTCTTTTTAATTCATTTATGGAAGGCCGTTTCTGCAGTTGAATAAAAAGAATAACAATGTGTATTGTGACTTTTTTTTTTGTATCTCACAAACACAAACTCAGCATTCTGATCGAAATCTCACAATTCTGAATGTTTTTCCCAGTATTTTCGCAGTAAGTCCTACTTGAATTAAAAAAGATGTAAATGTATGTAATGCGACGTGTCCGCAGGCCAGTCTGGAGCCGTGCTGGGCGTGTGGTGACGTCATCAAAGACCACGTGATCCGAGCGCTGGAACGAGCCTATCACCCGCCCTGTTTCGTGTGCACGACGTGCCGACAGCCAATCGGAGAGCAGAGGTTCGCGCAGGGGGAAGTGGGTGAAGTTTACTGCCTGCAGGACTATTACAGGTACGAGACGTGAACATCGAACAGGAAACGTTCTCAGAACGTTCAGTAACAAATGTAACGTTAATAAAATGTTCGTTCAAAGTTATCTGGTTTTTAATAACATTTTCAAAACTTTAGCACAAAAACATTATTTATAGTTTTGCAATTTATCCAGCTATACTATATGTCCAACTTTATATATATATATATATATATACCTTTGCGATTATATAGTTTACATTTTGCTATATATCCAACTATACTATATACCCAACTTTATATATACTTTACATTTGGCTATATATCCAACTATACTAAATATTTAACTTTATATATAGACATGTGCGATTATATAGTTTACATTTCGCTATATATCCAACTATACTATATTTGACTTTATATATACTTTATATTTTGCTATATATCCAACTATACTATATATTTAGCCTTATATACAGGCCTGTGCGATTACATAGTCTACATTTAGCTATATATCCAACTATACTAAATATTTAACTTTATATATGGACATGTGTGGTTATATAGTTTACATTTTGCTACATATCCAACGATACTATATATCCAACTTTATATATACTTTATATTTTGCTATATATCCAACTATACTATATATCCAACTTTATATATACTTTATATTTTGCTATATATCCAACTATACTATATATTTAGCCTTATATACAGGCCTGTGCGATTACATAGTCTACATTTAGCTATATATCCAACTATACTAAATATTTAACTTTATATATGGACATGTGAGGTTATATAGTTTACATTTTGCTACATATCCAACGATACTACATATCCAACTTTATATATAGTTTACATTTTGCTATATATCCAACTATACTATATATCCAACTTTATATATACTTTATATTTTGCTATATATCCAACTATACTATATATTTAGCCTTATATATAGACATGTGCGATTATATAGTTTACATTTCGCTATATATCCAACTATACTGCATATCCAACTTTATATATAGTTTACATTTTGCTATATATCCAACTATACTATGTATCTAACTTTATATATACTTTATATTTTGCTATATATCCAACTATACTATATATTTAGCCTTATATATAGGCCTGTGCAATTACATAGTTTACATTACGTTGTATATCCAACTATACTATACAACCATGCATTCTCAAAACTTCAACACAAAAACAAAATGTATACGCTGCTTATGGAACATTTTCTGTTGGATTTTTAAAATGTTACTTGTTCAGAGAACGTTCAAAAGTAATGTTTACATAATGTTTGCAAAATGATACGTTGAAAATGTTGTTTTGAAGCATTTGAAACACTGAAGGCTCTGAGAACATTCAAAAATAATGTTAGCAAAATGTTCTTAAAACACATTTTGTTATCTACGTGTGCTTCATCTGTAGGAAATACGCGCCGCAGTGTCGCGCGTGCGGAGAGCTGATCATCCCGCGGGAGGACGGAACGGACAGTTACACCGTGGAGTGTTTGGGTCACACGTACCACGAGGACTGTTACCGCTGTGAGGTGTGTGTGTGTGTGTGTGTGTGTGTGTGTGTGTGTGTGTGATTGCAGTAACACACTAGTCCAACTAGTATGCAGTTTGTTTACTTGATGTTCTCTATCGCTGGTGTGTTTCAGGTGTGCAGTATGCTTCTGTCTCCGGAGCCCAATGAGAACGGCTGCCACCCGCTGGACGGGCAGATCCTGTGCAAACCGTGTCACGTGTCGCTGATCCAGAGCGCGCCGCTTTAAACCCGCAAACCAATGTGATGATGCTGATGACACGCTGATTGTATTAGAAACTGCAGCATTGGGACCAATAAAGCTTTCTTGATGTTTTCTTTGTAACATTCCACTGATTATATCAATGTATCCAACATATCAACTGTAATGTGGTCTTTTGCACTCTTTCTCGTAATAAGCACCAAAGATATTTATTCGACCGCAGCAACACCAAAGCCCAATATCCAGTGTTATTTCCAGTGTAGTAGGAACACGCCCGTATCTCAAATAAACTCAAATAAACGTGTAATATATGCCATCCTGTGCTTGACTGCTTTATTCGCTGTGATGTTTTTTTTTTTTTTTTAATGTGAGCCTGGGCAACAAAACTAGTCTTAAGGATCACGGGTATATTTGCAGCAGTAACCAACAATACATTGTATGGATCACAATTATACATTTCTCTTTTATGCCAATTAGGATATTCAGTAAAGATCATGTTCCATGAAGATGTTTTGTACATTTTGTACCATAAATATATAAAAACTTAAGTTTTTGATTAGTAATATGCAAGAACTTCATTTGGACAACTTTAAAGGTGATTTTCTTAATATTTAGATTTCTCAGATTCCAGATTTTCCAATAGTTGTATCTCGGCCAAATATTGTCCTATGGTAACAAACCATACATCAATGGAAAGCTTATTTAGTAAGAAAAAAATCATTCTTATGACTGGTTTTGTGGTCCAGGGTCACATATCTAATGTTTCGGCATCACTCGTGACTTACTTGGATGTCGCATAGAGACGGCGGCGCGCAGGGTTGCGGTGCTCGCCACCGAGGGCTCCTGTGCGCGCTCCCGCTCGTGCACGCGCAGGGCCGCGAGATCTTTTTCCTCACACGAGCTAGCAGTGGATTTTACCTCACGGTCAGAGATTAAACGACGCGAAGGCGCATATGTGCATGAACGGGACACGGAGGACGCAGGATGGTTCGGGAAACCAGACACCTCTGGGTGGGAAATTTACCCGAACATGTTCGCGAGGAGAAGATTGTGGAGCATTTTAAACGGTGAGTTACACAAGAAGCGGAGCTGCGCGCGCAGTGACGCGGCCTCGCGCGGACACAAACAGCCTCGGCGCGCGATGGCGGAAAATCAGCGGCGAAACGCCGAAGAAAGACGTTTAAAACACCCGAATGAGCGGCAAACGCGATTTGAAATTTAAAAACAAACCGAAACCAACTCCGAAGAGGCGCCAGCTCGCTAGCGCGACCAAGTTGAGCAGTTAGCTGGCTGCTTCACTGGTGACTAGTTAATGGTTTGCAGGTTAACGCGTGGAATTCGTGATCATTTTCACAGAAAACGTCCGTGTTGGGTTCACGCCACAATCACGCCTCAGGAGGAGTCGCATAAAACGCGCTTTCATTCGGAGAACAGCGAGTGTTTGTGTCCGTGAGCGGTTAGCTCGCTGCTAACGGGACGAGCCGGTTTAACAGCAGGAACCGATTCTGTGGGAGAAACAGAAAGTTGATAGAGAATCTGCAGTTACGTGTAACTGAATTCCGCTGTATTTTTGAAGTAGAACGAACTGCTGAACTCGTATTTCACGTGAGTGAACTGAATGGCTGCACTGTAGAAAAACCGCTCAAATGTTGTGAAATCGCTTCGAGACTGAAGTGTGAACAGGCTGCGGAGAGCGTATATCAGTGTGTACAGTAAAATCAGATGGTTTAAGGAGCGATGTAAGAATGATTAGGTGTCTTAGCCGGGTTCCCATCCAAAGTTGCGAATTTAACTTTGCATAATTGCATAAAACATTTAGGAATAAGCACAATTTCCATCCAACAAGTCAAAGAGAATGAAATTGTCACTTCCTAATAAACCATCCAAATAGCACACGTACATCTGCAAGATGTCTGTTAAAGATCACTTGATCTGGAAAGCATCTGCTGTGTACAAACATCTGACAGACGTCTGTAAGATGTCAGTTTTACATACGTTCTAAATCATAAACATCTTGAAGGCATCTAATAGACATCTATTTGACATCTGATAAAAAAACGTCCTATAGATTTATAGTATTGCAGATGAGCAAACACTAAAAACTGCGTCTTGCATGCATCAAATAGACGTCTACGTGATGTACATGTGCTATTAGAGTGCTCAGGCATTTCAGAACGACCTTAACAACATTAAATATGCTGTGCAACGAGATTAGTCCACTGGATAACCCGTCCCATTGTGCAAAATGACTTTTTTTTTAATGCACATAGAGGAACCCTGATAGCACATGTACATCATGGAAATATCTATGTGACGTCTGCATTTACATCTGGAAGACTTATTTTTTAGAGTGTTTGCTCATCTGCAATACGTCTATTGGACGTTTCCTGTCAGATGTCAAATAGATGTCTTTAAGACGTGTATGATTTAGAATGGATGTAAAACTGACACAGCAGTTTGTACACAGCAGATGCTTTCCAGATCAAGTGATCTTTAACAGACATTTTGCAGACGTATGTGTGCTATCTGGGAATATCACTTAGAAAAGTAGGAGATCGTCTATAGGACGTTTCCTATCAAATGTCAAAGAAACGTATTGCAGATGAGCAAAAAAAATATGTAGCCGACGAACATGATTCTCTGATGTTTACAGCTCGTGCTTTGTTCTTCTCCGCAGGTATGGCCGGGTGGAGAGCGTCAAGGTCCTGCGGAAGCGCGGCTCCGAGGGCGGCGTGGCGGCCTTCGTGGACTTCGTCGACATCAAGAGCGCGCAGAAGGCGCACAACGCCGTCAACAAAATGGGGGACAGGGACCTTCGCACCGATTACAATGAGCCGGGTTCAGTGCCCAGCGCCGTGCGGGGTCTGGAGGACGGCACCCCCTCTAGCAGTCACGGAAGGGAGGTTGCGGGGTTCTCGAGGAGCGCCGTGGGGCCGGTGTACGGGCCTCCGGTGTCTCTCCACACCAGAGAGGGGCGCTATGAACGCAGACTAGACGGGTAAGTGGACGCAGGCTCCCTCTGCACTACAGGGGGACTGTGGTGTCAGATACAGGGGTTGAGGTTGGGTTAAAAACACGATAGACCAGATTCTGAGGCCTGACTTCCTGCACACGGAATTATTAATCCTTGTCTATCATGTAAGAATGAGTGGATTAGATTGGTGTGGGATTACTGTGTGAGCCATAGCCCTCGTCTGAGTTGGATATTACCCACGTGGAGAATATCCCGGGTCGGTTTGGATATTACGATGGCCGGCTGAGACGTAACGGGTGAGTTTGGATATTAGGCGCTCGCCGAATCTCGGATATTACCCCGCCCTGGAACGGCGCTCTCTTGGGAAGTACGTGACGGATTAAACGCAAGATTTTTAACCGGAACGTAGTTGTCGCGAGTCTTTTTGTCCCTTCTCATTTGCCTTGCACGACTATCCCATCACCCATCTGGTCATTGTGCTAACTGTCTGTCATGCCGTGGATGTGTATCACTGCCGTGGATTTAGCGCGACGAGCGCCGCTGGACTCCGCCGTGTGGAGTAAGTGTGTCAGGGTTCATCATCTCCATCCTCCTTGTCACCGCACATCATTCTTAGAGAGGGACGTGACCGCGTGTCGCCCCCCCCGCGCGCTTGGATATTTTTGACGAAGCTTCGAAGACCAGAAGACGCCGCACGGGAAGAACCTTGGATCTAAGCTCATGTTGGATGTACAGGTGTAGATCGAGGCTTTGCTGGATTACCTGATCTGAGTGGATGTACGATCGCGGTAGAAGAGCGTCTATGTTCTGGGGAACATACTGCGCTGGAATTACGTTTTTGTTTTGTTGTCCCGCAGAGACGTCTTTTTGTGACTTTTGGCGGATTATCCCACCGGTGGACGGCTAAGCTTTTTGCGCAAGATTCTTTTTGGAATACGTTCCTGTTTTTCCTGAAGACGCTGACGCGACCCTCTCTGGACGAAGACGCTTTTTGCATAGTGGGACTTTAACGTCGTCTTTTTTGACCCCCAAGCACCGCTATACGCCATCGCTGTTTTTGGCTCACACAAAATTCCTCCTATAATGTATTGGGAATATTTAGGGTCAGTTACTGCTCTGAAAAGGTTGGTATTGCCCTGCCTTACGCCTCTCTGTGCTTTCTCTCTCTAACCTAGACATGCACCCTGTTTCTTAACCCCTGTTCTTTACTAACCCTAGAGCCTTGTGCTATTATTAACCCCTCTGTCCCTCCGTCTGCTCCCGAGTGTTTCAGCTCTTCTGTCTGATTTTCCCCCTCCAGTGTTCAGAGCCAGATAGCCAGCATGGTTCATTTGATCAGAGTAAACGTTCAGCGCTGTCCGATAGAAACACTGCATGATACGTTTAGACGTTGCGTTCTCAGCGCTAGAGCCTCAGCGTAGTTCAGTCTACCAGACGTGTGCTTGTGATTTCGATTTGGCTCCCCAACCTGGCCCGCTAGGTTTTGGACGACGAGGCGTACTTGACTTGCTGTGTCAGTCGTGGATCCGGTCCGATTCTAAGTGTGTGTTCCCCTTTCTGTCGTGTCTCTTTCTGTCTCTCTCACAGCAGCGGCTCGGACAGTCGGGAGCGAGCGTACGATCACAGTCCGTACGGACACCACGAGCGCAGCGGCACCTTCGACAGGCCGCGGCACTACAACGCCGACTACTACCGGGACCGCACCATGTTCGCCTCCGGGGTTAGCTCCAGCCCGGCCGCCAGCGCCATCAGCGGTGGCTTCGATGCGCCGGAGTCGCACTTCGAGTCGCGAATTCGCGACCCCTTCACCATCTCCAGCTCCGCTCGGCGGGACCCGTACCGCGACGACAGGGGCCGCCGTGCCGACCGGACGTACCACCATCGGCGGAGCCGGTCCTCGCACTCTTCACAGTCACGCCACCCGTCGCCCCAGAGGAGCGCGGGACAGACCCCTAAAGCCGCCCACTCGCCCAAAAGAGCACCCGTGTCGCCCGGACGGGGCCCGCGGTCGCGCTCGCGCAGCCCGTCTTCGAGCTCCGATTCGGTCAGCAGCACCAGCAGCACCGGCAGCGGCAGGTATCGTACCAGCGGTTTCTACCGGTCACTTTTGATTACGTTGTTATTTTTCATTTCGTGTTTTCCATTGAAATTTTTTCTGGATTTCATTGAAATTAAAAAGTCGTAAATCAACTATTTTTGAGCAATGTAATGCATTAAATACTGTCTGTGTTTTTCACATTATGGAAATCATAGATCCGCAATTATGTCGATTTCAAGTATTAAATAGACATAAAATGTAAATATTTTTAAATTACACTAATTTGATTGACATTCTTTTAGCTATAAGTAACTTAAAAACTGCTAGTTGACATGGAGTTCCAAACTTAATGATTGTTAGTAGAATATATCTAAAGTGAACTATCAAATACACTTAAAACCCATAAATTATAGATTTTTGTTTTTAAATTCAATGAGTTTAACTTTTTTTGAGATGAGCTTAATGCATGTAGTCATCTCTTAAATGCGTGTAAAAGCCACATTAAAATAACACGTTATAAATAGACATCAATGCATGATTTATTATTATCATTGCATTTATTATCATTGCATGATTATATAATGCATGATATTTAATGCAATCATTCTGTAATGATGTAGCAGATATATCAGATCAGATATAACCCTGGACCACAAAACCAGTCATAAGGGTCAGTTTTTCTAAAATCATAAGATGAATAAATTATCTTTCATTGATGTGTGGTTTGTTAGGATAGGACAATATTTGGCTGAGATAAAACTATTTGAAAATCTGGAATCTGAGGGTGCAAAAAAATCAAAATATTTAGTAAATCACCTTTAAAGTTGTTCAAATGAAGTTCTTAGCAATGCGTATTACTAATAAAAATGAAGTTTTAATATATTTACGGTAGAAAATGTACAAAATATCTTCATGGAACATGATCTTTACTGAATATCCTAATGATTTTTGGCATAAAAGAAAAAATTGATAATTTTGATCATCCCATACAGTGTATTGTTGGCTATTGCTACAGATATACCCGTGCTACTTCAGACTGGTTTTGTGCTCCAGGGTCACATATAATGGCGTTCTCTCTAAATAACATTGGGTTTCTTTTATTGGAGTAATTGTTTTGTGCACTGTTTGTGGTTGTTTTTGGTTGATGGCGTATCTAGTGCAGTGTTTTGTCTGAATTGGGCTGTTCTCTTGTTTTTTGGTAGCAGTGATTCGAACAGCAGCTCCAGCGAAGGATCGCGAGCGCGCTCAGTGCAGTCGACGGCCACGCACGCTCCTCCGGCGCCTCCCGCGCTCGCGCTGGACTCCGACGAGCCGCGGAGGAGCTTCGGGATCAGAGTCCAGAACCTCCCGACGCGATCCACAGGTGAGCGCTTACTGCTCGTGTCAGCCGTGTTTTCCATCTCATTTGATAGAAGCTCAGTCTGTGACAAAGTCATAGTTTGCTCATTTGTTGTTGGTGATGGGAAGCACGTTTACGGTTTGATATGTGAAGAATTATGTTTGCTAGACTCATAGAAATTGGTGGAAACAGACAAGCTTGTTCCCTTCGAGAATAAATGATTCAGAGTCTCTTGGGCACAGATATTTGGAAAAACGTGAATTTTTAGACATGTAGGTTGTTTGGTGGCCTTCAATGAAGGTGTTTTCAATCAAATCTGAGAGATTTTTGTCCTTCCACTGAAAGTCGCCTAAACTTTGTAAAGAGATAAAAGAAAATGGATATAAATGGAGTGGTTTAATCCATTGCTTTTGAAGAGACACCATGGTTTCATGTGTACAGATTTAATTTTTAACGCACAAAAACCATTGATGTTCATGTGCATCAAGCAAATTCGCTTGAGCTTCTGTTTGTTAATCGATCAATGTTGTATGTAAAGAAAAGCCTAAATTAAGTCTGTTTATCACATGAAGAGAATGTGTCGCTTCTAAAGACTTGGATTAAACTGCTCCGTTCAGAGATATTGTGTTGTTTTCTTTACAAATGTTCTGAAGCGTCGGAGTTTTGAGCAAACAGACTGGAGGGATGGAAGAATATCTCAAATTTGAACTTCATGAGAATTTCATGAACTTTCTCACGAGTTTGGAGTGACACGAAGCTGAGTAAATGATGACACAATTTTCCTTTTGGGGCTGAACTAAACCTTTACAACCTACGTGTCTAAATTTTTACGTTTTTCCAAATATCTGTTCCCGAGGAGATTCTGAATAATTTGGATTTGAAGAGAACAAGTTTATCTACGTTTCCACCAATTTCTACGAGTCTAGCTGTCATAAGCCTTCGGATATCAAACCGTAAACGTGTTTCTCATGATCTTAGGTCACCAACAACACATGAGCAAACTATGAACAAAATGATGAACAAACAAGGACAACTCTCTGTTTATGTTTGATCTTCAAACGTAAGATTTGATTAGATTTCCCACAAGTTTAACTCTCTTTCGTGATCGTAACGTAAAGTTTTAATCATTTAAAGCGGACGTCCCTGAGAGAGTCTGAACGCTGAAGTGTCTGTGCTTTACTCTCCTCAGATACGAGTTTGAAAGACGGGCTCTTTCACGAGTTTAAGAAGTACGGTAAAGTGACGTCGGTGCAGATCCACGGCGCGTCGGAAGAGCGCTACGGCCTGGTGTTCTTCAGACAGCAGGAGGACCAGGAGAAGGCCCTCAGCGTGTCCAAGGGAAAGCTCTTCTTCGGGATGCTGATCGAGGTCACGGCCTGGAACGGCCCCGGTGGGTGTCAGCTGAAGATCAGCCCGTTTCGCTGTAGCGCTAGCTGCGCGTCGATGCTAAATCCTGACGCTTTTGCCTCCAACAGAGACGGAGAGCGAGAACGAGTTTCGTCCCCTGGACGGACGCATCGACGAGTTTCACCCGAAGGCCACTCGCACGCTGTTCATCGGAAACCTGGAGAAGACCACCAACTATCAGCAGCTACTCGACGTCTTCCAGCGCTTCGGAGAGATAGTGGTAAGTTAGCGTTTATAATTTGTGCTAGTAGAGGAATATGAGCATTTGAAGTGGTTATGAACTAAAATGGCTTGGAGAATTGTACGTTAAGGCTTGGAAAAGAAATTTCTGAACTGAAAATGTCAGTTTTAACCCTCATAATGCATTTAAATGAAGTTACGGATTAGATTTAATTGAGAAATATGTATTTTTTTTAAGTTTTGACTATTTTGTTAAATATTTTGCGGGTGTGAAAATTGTGAATGCATTATGAGGGTTACATTAGTTTTGATTGCAGTCACTTTTAGATGTGCTTGCATACAAATAATCTGTTGAACGATTGAACGATTGAAATCATATGTTGATCTGTCATCTTCTGTGGTTACATGACTTTTTTTTTGCCCAAAAAACGGAATTCTAACACCAGTGAATGAAAATGTATTGGTGTCTGTGTTTTCTAAAGCATGTGTTTGTCTTCATTGATTCAGGATATTGATATCAAGAGGGTGAACGGCGTTCCCCAGTACGCGTTTGTTCAGTACTCTGATATTGCGAGTGTTTGTAAAGCCATTAAGAAAATGGACGGAGAGTATCTCGGCACCAACAGACTGAAGGTATTTATTACTTGCGTGTTCCTGCCAATGTGACTCTCATAAAACTGTTTCTATTGTGCGTACATGACAGCAGCACTGTTTGTTGGAGTGAAATCAGACTGGATGGTTTCTAACGTGTATTTCTGACTGGATTACAGCTCGGCTTTGGGAAGAGTATGCCAACGGCATGTGTGTGGTTAGACGGCCTGACCTCTAACATCACAGAGCAGTACCTCACACGACACTTCTGTCGATACGGGCCGGTGGTCAAGGTACAGTTCTGGGAACCCTAGTCTGTGGAAATGTTTGACGTGCACTACATAGATTGTACTGGTGTTGTGTAGAGTTATACTAACTACTGGCCTGTTTTACAGGTGGTGTTTGATAGGTTAAAAGGAATGGCTCTTATTCTGTACAACAACACTGATTTCGCCCAAGCAGCTGTTAGAGAAACCAAAGGATGGAAGATAGGAGGGAATAAGATTAAGGTATGTGGCGACTGACTTTATAAAAACTGTGTGTATATGAGTCATTGATGTATAAGGATTTCGACAGGCCAGTTTTAAAATACAAGAAATAACATCTGTTGTAATTGTTTAAACTTTAAGAATGCTGTGTACACAAATTCATATTAAAATCAAGTGATTTTACTGTTTTTCATCTTGATGAATTGGCCATAACCTTAAAAAATGTCATGTGGTGCGACCATAATTTATTCATTTCCTTTTTATGCTTAACATTTTTAGATGTTCTCAGTAATTAAAGTGTTTAGAAACAAAGTATTTGCATTTATTTTGAGGTTTTGTAAATAATGGTCTCATATTTTTGTTTTATAATTTCAGAGCTGCATTCAAAAATATGGTTAATATAGCCAATCTGGGACATATATTCATAATGGAAAACACTCTGCAGCGGTTGCACCATGTGATATTTTCAAATTCAGTCAAACTTTGCAAGCACAAAATTGGCCACTTAAACAAAACAAGCTAGCTTCCCACAAAATGTCACAATGAAATTTATAATAAAAATAAACACTTGTAGAAATAACTTAATGTTCATTGTTTTTTGAGGTCATACCACATGACCAGCCGTTAAAAATGTTTTTTCCCTAATTTGTAAGAGAAACCTGCTTGATGCTTCCAGGGGTCATTGGCATATTGGTATATGATGCAAAGTCCTATCTTTGAATGGATTTCAACCTAAAAGTCCAAAAATGGTCTTGATGGTCGCACCACATTATATTTCATAAAATGGAAATCATGGGACAAAGTTTGTTTGTATATTATGATGGAAATATAAATACAAATGCTTTGCAATTTTATACAGGATTACATACACTTTGGAAATCATTCCAAATAGTACAGAAAATTAATTAGAATATGGCTGGACGGTCGCACCACATGACATAACTAATTATTTTTTTTTTTTTGAAAAAAAGTAAAATGAGTACATACATGGGAGAGTTACTTCATATATATGGCATCTTTTCTTATACATTTAAACCAATTTTTAACTGAAAAAATGCAGTCGGACAGAAAATTTAGGCATCACTGACCTGTATATATTTGTGTGTTGATTTAATTATATAATGTTTTTGTTTTTTCTGTTTAGGTTGATTTTGCCAGTCAGGAGAGTCAAATGGCTTTCTATCGATCTATGCAGGCGTCAGGACAGGACATTCGTGATTTTTATGATATTCCATCAGATCGGAGGTAAGCGCTGCCTTGAGCAAAAAAAAACATAGAAACTGTCATTCCTGCCTTAACTCTGAGCAGTTGGTTATATTGTACGTTAAATAACGCCTGAATCTTGTTTCATTTTCAGGGACGACCGAAGAACACCTTATCATGACTTTTCAGCAGAGCGGGCGTATTACGAAAACGTAAGGACTCCTGGCATTTACGCTGAAGACCCCCGTCGCGATTACCCCGGTCGCAGTCGCGACCGCTATGCAGAGTTGGATCATTATCAAGGAGACCACTATGATCCCCGCTATCACGAGGACCCGCGGGAATACAGAGACTATCGAGACCCTTTTGAGGACATTAGGAAATACAGCTATATCCAGCGGGAGCGTGAACGGGAGCGCGAGCGCTTTGAGGCGGAGCGAGGGCGATGGAGCCCGTCTCATCCGCGGCGTCCCATAACTCCCTCTGCTTCTCCCTCACCGTCGGATCGCGTGTCACGAGACGCCGAACGGCGCGTGTACAGGCACTCCTCCGAAAGATCCGGGAGCTGCAGCTCGCTGTCTCCGCCCCCGGCTCAGTTTGAGAAGGCTGAAAAATCGCCAGTAGATTACAAATCGGAAGGACTGGAGAGAGACATGGAGCAGCCCGAGGCAGAGCGCGTAAGTGGAGCGGAGAACAAGAAACGTGCCAGGCGCAAGGACAAGGCTGACAGAGAGAAGGGAGAGAAGGCAAAGCAAAGGAGAGGGAAAGTGCAGTCTCCCAGTGTACCTCATTCTGAAACGGATAGAGATGCTAGTATGGATTTGGGATCTGGGAAGGTTAAGGTTTCAGATGTGGA
The DNA here is from genome assembly GCA_012976165.1 of Labeo catla. Classification (NCBI taxonomy): domain Eukaryota; kingdom Metazoa; phylum Chordata; class Actinopteri; order Cypriniformes; family Cyprinidae; genus Labeo; species Labeo catla. The sequence goes on along the minus strand of VONZ01000715.1, from coordinate 233,716 downwards.
GAGTCAAGAAAGACCGAAGCATAAAGGGGACAAGGAGCCTTCCCCTACTGACCACGTAACTCGCCTTGAGTCTGAAAAGGGAGAGCGACTTGATCAGTGTAAAAGCGAGTCGTTAGACAGGGACGGCAAAGGAAAGGCAAAGAAGCCATTAAAATCTGACTCTGGTAGTGATGGCAAAGACTCCCTTTCAGATTTTGTCAAACTCGAAGCGAGAAAGAGGCGGTTCGGCGATCCCGGCGGAAAAGCGATACGACAGAAACGGGGGCGTCTGGAGGATGATCCAGGTTCTGGGATTAGCCAACCTGCTGACTTTGCTCCAAGCACAGGATTTGCAAAAGAGACAGATATTGAGGTAAAAGCAGAGAAGGAGGCTCCAAAAAGAGAACACTCCAAATCCCGGACCGGTTCTCATTTTAGTCAAAGGGAAGAGCTGGATGGCGCTCTGAGAGTTACGTCTCAGGGCCCGTCGGTAAGGCCGGGTGAGTTGCCTGAGATGGACGTTTTGGACTCTAAATCTCACCCTGGGCCAAGCATTCACCATGGGCCAAGATTTTCAACGGATGGAACCTCAGATAAGGACAATAAAGTAAGGGATGAATATCTAGAGAATATAGACCTTTCTCAGAGTTACCGCAAACAGATGGAGCAAAACCGACGGCTACGGCAGCAGCTGCAATCGCCGGATAAACCGGGAAAGCCAGAAACTCCTCAAGGTGTAGATGCAGAAGATCTTGAGCATCGTAGCTTGGTGCATGAGGTCGGCAAGCCTCCGCAGGATGTAACGGATAATTCGCCTCCAAGTAAGACCAAGAAACAAGAGTCCTTTGAGATGGAAATGAGTGCTAAGCGAGAGAGGATTTACCGAACGGTCCGGCAAAAGAGTGAAGACCCTGAGTGGAATAACACAAGCTCTCCGAGGTTTCAGCATGCCCCCCAACAAAGAGAGGAAGAGTATGCTGACCCTCATGCTCAACTGACTGTGAGAGAAGTAAAAGAACCGTTGAAACCTGAGGACAGTGCTCCGTCAGATCAGGAGCTTGGTGCTAAACGGATACACACCTCGCAGATGTCAAAGATGAGTACATCTCTACAAGACGATCAGCAGAGACGCTGGGAGAGTCGGCTAAAGCAAGACTTGTTACCAGACTTTTCAAGGAGTGCTGAGAAAAGACGGCTCAATCGGAAGTTCTACGGTCTTTGGCCTGATTTGGAACCTGGTGAAGTGCGTTCTGACTCTGAAGAGGATCGTGAAAATAAGCCCAACTCTCCTGCACCTTCAACTTCAGTGTCCTTCTCTGAAAGACATCATCCAGACAGATTATCGGAGTCCAAACTCGCACTGTCTCTAGAGAGAAACAAATTCTGTTCTTTTGCAGATGATCAGACGATCACACCAGATACTAAAGCTCTGCTGGAGCGCGCAAAGTCTTTGTCCTCATCGAGGGAAGACAACTGGTCTTTCCTCGATTACGATTCACATTTCCCCAGTTTCAGAAGTAGAAAGGACACAGAGAAAGTGGAGTCAACCCCACGACCGACTCCCTCGTGGTACATGAAGAAGAAAAAAATTCGAAGCGAGTCTGATGACAAAATTGATGACAGGAAGGAAGATCCAAAGCCAGAAGAACAGGAGAGACGGGAGTTGTTTGCGTCACGCTTTTTGCACAGTTCTATTTTCGAGCAGGATTCAAAGCGTTTGCAGCATCTGGAACGAAAACATGAGGACCCTGAACATGGTGTTGGATATCTGTACCCTCAGCAAGGCCCAGCAGAAGGGCAGCCTGACCCAGAACCAGTTGTGCTTTTCCATAGCCGCTTCTTAGAGCTAACGAGGTTGCAGCAACAGAAGAATAAAGAGCAAAGCCATCAGGATTCCAAGCAAGAAGAAAGCATAGATGCAACCAGAGTAAGCAAAACACCGGAGGAAGAGCATGTACCACAGCAGCAAAATGCTACTGAACCTAGTATCCAACAAACTGAGATCAAGTCCGTTAGTCCTGTTCAGGTCCCTCAGACTAGTCCTGTCCAAGCTCCTCAAATATCACCCCCTCTTATAGCAGCCAAAGAGGCCTTGCCAACAGTGGAAGCAGAAAGTGTTGATACTTCTACCTGTAATTTGCTTGATTCTTCTATGAAGGAGGAAGATAAAGAGCATGAACAGCCTGCAGCTCAGCTACTACAGCCTTTGCTTGAGCAACCCTCAGAACCCAATTCTTCAGAATGCCAGGAGTTGAAGAGCCTAGCGGGGGAGATGGCATTGAAGGCTGAAGACTCTGAAAGTGCTCTTGACACCAATAAAGTAGTTCAAGAACAGCTTCCAAGCAACGAAACACCAACTCATAATGCACAGCCAGAGACTGAGCCTCCAGTGAAGTTTCCTGAATCACCAAGTCCCCTTCCACAAATCCCTGCTGAGCAACAGGAAAAAGAACCTGAGCCACCTGTTGCACCCGAGGCTGAATCTAATAATGCAGATGATCAGAAATGTGCTGATAATGATCCAGTTGAAAAAGCTGTGTCACCCCCTCCAAAGTCGAGAAGTAAAAGAGCCAAAACCTCACCTACCACACCAGTAACTACAACTCTGCCTGCTACCCCAGACAAACAAAGCACCCGCAAAAGCGAGCGCATCGACAAAGAAAAGCTCAAACGTTCATCTTCTCCAAGAGGAGAGGCGTTCAAAACGACACCTGATTCAAAGTCATCAAGTAAGTCACCGGTGCACAGCATAGAACTAGAACAAGGAACAGAGCAAAATTCACAGCCAGGTAGGGCAAGACGTAGAAATGTGCGCTCTGTCTATGCTACACCAATTGAAGATGAAACTGCTCAGCAACCCGGAAAAGATGCCGAATCGCCTCGTGGCGTCCGGAAGCGTGGAGTAGACAGAGATGTAGGTTCTGATGTAGAAGCTGTTGCTGCACCATCAGCCACGAAACGGGGACGCCCCCCTAAGAATCGACGCCAGCCAGAGGATGTACCAGCGGGCAAAGTCGAGCGGTCAAAATCGACTGAGTCTAAGGAGTTGGATGGCAGTGAGACGAGCAGTGAGGGGGTTCCCAAAGTGGGTAAAGGCAAATTTTCACCCCACACACAAAAAGGAGTCAGTCCAGGAAATGTATCAGCATCTGGAATCAGAAAGAAAGGAGACAAAATGGAGAAAATATCAGAAAGTCCCAAACTCATTAGTGAAGAAAACCCTCCCGTACTTAAAAACCTTAGAATCCGTCTTGATGTGACAGAAGTGAAGGCAATGCTTCAGACTAATGAAGAAGAACCTGGAATTGATGAGCCTCCCAAAAATAGCTCACCTGGCGTGTCTTCAAAGGACGAGGTGCTAGAAGCTAAGTTTGAAAATGATGCCGTGGATGACGCTAATGGTGAAAAGGAGGCTTTGCCTGCTGCAACAAAAGCCATTGAGCCACATGTAGCTTCACTGTCTCGAGAGCTGGAGCTTGAGCAAGCTGTTGAGAATATCGCCAAGCTCACAGAAGATACTACTACTCTTCAGTTTAAAAGTAACCTGACAAAGGTACAGCGTCCGGTAGCTGAAGAACCAGAGCGTGACTCGGAAGAAGAAAAGCCTGTAAATCCATCTAATGAAACAGAGCTTGCGGCTGCTATAGATTCCATTACATCAGAGGACACATCTTGTAACTTGCCACAGGAACAAATCGTGGGCTCTGTTGTGGAATCCGATCCTGATGTGCAGACTCTTGGGCCCAGTTCAAAAGTATCTGAAACCTGTGTTAGCACAGCAGTTGTTCAGGAGGAGACCGTAACCACTCCTAGAAAAGGGTGTAAAGGCAGAGGAGCGAAAACGTCAAAGAAGGGCAAAGGCCAAAAGGGTGCTGCAGGCAAAAAGGAACCCATCAAAGACGTTGTTTTGGATGCTGAAAATGTCCCTGTGAAGTCACCGGAGTCAGTACCTGCAGAGCTTCCAGCAGCCACGGAAAGATCACCAACAAGTACAGCTGTTGTCATTACTTCCCCTTCCAAGCAGGGTGGAAGTTCAGCAGCTCCTAATGCTGACATTCCAAACGAACCCGAGTCGCCTGTTAAAACTGAGATGGACATCCCCAAATCCTCTCCAGCTATTAGCAGAAGCCCAACATCGTCCAAGTACCAGCCTTATTCATACAAGAACACTTCTCCCTCACTATCTCCAACTTGCCTCAAGAACCTGCCTTCATACCCGAGCAGGCATTCTGTTTCCCCAACTGAGCGTTTCAGTCAGCCGAAAGAAGCAGGGGTCCTCTCCCCTCCGTTGACCTCTGTACCCCCAATAGAAAGCCCTGCGTTACCCTCAGATACCACTGCTCATGACACCAACTCAGGAGATTTGCGTAAAATCCTCACAAAGCCTAGAACTGTGTTGGAAATTGGCGCTGCATCTGGGAATATGCACGCTCATCCTTTAAGGGAAAGCGAAGTTACACCAGATGTGGTGACCAGCAAGAGTGCTCCTCAAGATAACAGACAACCCCCTGTTTCAGCCCAACCTGTAGTTCGACAGCCTGCTTCCATACCATCCCCAGAAACAAAGCAGATCTTCAGTGAGAAGTCAGTGATTTCAGTCATTGCTTCCACTCCTACCTCCGTCATCAGTCGCGTTTGCAATCCTCCTGACTCTGAGGACAAGCCAAATGCTCAGATTGGAAATCCTTTTCTTGACAAACAACCTCCAAAGCAGATTTACCAGCCAAGCTTGGAGGAAAGCAGTACGTACCATGGTCCAGCAGTTGGTGAGGAAGGTGGAAATGCTGGACGCTATATTGTTGAGAGTACATCTTTGAGTTCGGGTTCCAGCACAGGATTGAGAGTACAGACATCAGAAGGTGTGGTGGTGCTGAGTCATTCTGGACAGAAAATGGAAGGGCCACTGCGCATAAGTGCCAAAATCAGCCAGATCCCACCTGCCAGTGCTGTGGACATAGAATCACAGCAGCTGGTGTCAATGCCCCAAATCAAGCAGGAACTTTACAGTGCCTCCCAGCCGCCTTCTTCGAAATGTCCACTTCCTTCTGATCATGGACATTCGATAAAACCGCAACCAAACATCTCCACGATTAAGCAAGAATCTGCACTTGACAAATTAGAATCCACTTACGCTCCGGTTCAAAGTGGAGTTGTTAAAATATTGCAACAAACGCCTGGCCCGTCGCAGGTCATGAGTTACCATCCTACGGAATACCCAATGGTGATGAAGCATCCTAAGAAGGGAGATGGGCCAGAGTCTCTCAACGTGGAGAAACCTGCTTGGGTCCCGACCATTAGTCCTGCTATCAGTCCGCATCTTCCCTCGGCAGCAGGCAATCACGTTGGCTTCATAGCGGGCACACCGTCAGACCGAACTCCGTCACTCATTCAACCCAAGCAGGAGCCGCGATCGCCACGGAAATCCGGGCATCCTCTTTCTCCTTTTGCCAAAGTGTCTTCTCCTATTGGCTCCTCATCTCCGAAAGGTGTGTCTATGGTCCTTCCCCCTGGATTACCCCCTCTGTCCCAGTATGTTTCCACTGTCCACCACCCAGAGCAGTCTGTGATCATGCCTCCACACAACGCTCACGGTAGCATCGGAAGGATGTCGCCACACCGCGTCGGCGCAATAGGACACCTTACCCAGGGTGAAGTAAGAGTGAACACTCCTCCTCTCTCTATGATGAACTACGGGATTCACTCTGACAGCCTCACTTCCTCTTGGGCACCTGGCCAGCAGCGGCCCACGTCTCCCCAAGCTGTGGGGAACAGGGAGATGGTCCTCAAGGTGAACCCAGCCAATGCAAGACAGCCTGCCGCTCAACTGAAACCAGACTCCATACCAGCAGAATATCGCGGAGCTCTCCACAGTGGTTTACCTATCGAGCGATTCAACATTACGCAAAGAGACATGCGAGTGCTCATGCACCACCAGCAGAGCGATCGTCCCGCTGCCGAATTACACCCTGAGAACTTACCGCCCTCTTCGACTCCCACCAGCATAGCGGCATCTCTGTCTCCTCGGCCACACTTGTTAGCAAAGGGAGTATCCGAGAAGGATTCCTCGAAAGCATCAGAGCTGAAGAGGGCGCAGACTCCGCCTGGTAAGGAGGGAATGATGGCGATCCGTAATGCGATGCCTCCCATGGCTTCTCCTCAAAGAGTTCAGCTGATGCAAGCAGGAACCGGGGCTTCGTTCCCTGAATACTCAACCATGTATACAAACCTGCGGCCTGCCCACGCTCAGTTTGCCGAGAGTTCTCCATTGGGGATTAACCAGTCCGGCCACAGCATCCCACCATCGCAGGTAAGTTTGAGTGTGCACTGTTTTTAAATAATTGCCAGCTCTTAGAGCTGTGCAAGTAAACTTTGTGCCTTTCATTTTAAACACAGGGTGTGCAAGAGCCAGAGTCAAGTCAGGCGCAAGCCGAATCTAAGGTGGAGTTGGTTGGACACCAGCCGGTGAACATGGTGCAGCTTCTGACGGTGAGTCTCTGTCGTTAAGACAGAAGAGATCAACATTCAGATTTTTTTTTATGCTGATCCTGTACTTATGATTTCTCATAAACCCTATATACAGAAATACCCTATTGTATGGCAAGGCCTGCTGGCACTGAAGAATGATACGGCAGCTGTTCAGCTGCACTTCTTGTGTGGAAACAAAGCTCTCGGCCTACGCTCTTTGCCTCTCCCGGAGAGCGGAGGGATTCTCCGCATCGTGCAGAGGATGAGGCTGGAGGCCCAGCAGCTGGAGGGAGTTGCTCGCAGAATGACGGTACGTGATGTTGGATTATTCGGTTCTCCACCAAGAGTTTCCATTTTGGTGCACTGTCTCACCAATGGATCCTCTGCAGCGAATGGGTGCCGTCACAATGAGAGTCCAAACAGCGGATAAAAACATCACAATAATCCACAAGTAATCCACACCACTCCACTCCATCACTTCACATCTTGAGAAGACAAAAGCTGAAACAAATCCATCATTAAGATGCAATGAGTCTGTAATCCATAATAACACTTCCTCCAGTGAAAAAGTGGTCTGGTCTGAATCAGGAGAGAAATCTGCACAGATCAAGCACCGTGCACAAGATGGAACGGCTCTAAACAAATATGTGGCTGGATTTTGATGCAAGAGACAACAGGATATGGACTTTTTCACTGAAAGAAGCGTTATTATGGAGTATGGACTTAATGTGTTTTAGTTCAAAACGTCTTGATGGATTTGTTTCAGTTTTTGTCTTCTCAAGATGTTCACTGATGGACTGGAATGGTGTGGATTATTGTGATGTTTTTATCAGCTGTTTGGACTCTCATTCTGACGGCACCCATTTGTTTTTCCAAATCTGATGGAGAAACAAACGCGGATGATCTGAGGATGAGCACATTTTCAGCTAACTTTCATTTCTGAGTGAAATATTTCTTTTAAAAGTCAAGTACGTTATACCTTTTGACGCAGACTGGTTTTGAGTATTGTACGCTAATTTTCGCTGGCCTCTCTGTGCATAATATGGAGAATGAATAATTCTGTACGTGTTGCGTTTTCAGGGTGAGAGTGATTTCTGTCTGCTGTTGGCCATGCCGTGCGGTCTCGACCAGGAGGACGTGTTGAACCAAACGCAGGCGCTCAAATCCGCCTTCATCAATTACCTGCAGGCCAAACTGGCGGCCGGCATCATCAACGTCCCCAATCCCGGCTCCAATCAGGTGGGCGCTCGTCACGCGCGCACGCGCTTCTTTTTTTTCCGGTCGACGGTGCATCTAAACCGCTCTTTTTCCCTCCATTCGCAGCCCGCCTACGTGTTGCAGATCTTCCCGCCGTGCGAGTTCTCCGAGAGCCACCTGTCTCGTCTGGCCCCGGACCTCCTCAGCCAGATCTCCAGCATCTCTCCGCACCTCATGATCGTCATCACCTCCGTGTGATTCGTCCGTCTGCGTGTGTGTACAGTCTGACTTCATGTGTCTGCGGTGTTTGTATTTATTGATCGATTTCATTTTTTGTTCATGGAAACGCTTCGTCGGGCGAAAAAGAAAAAAGTGACTTTCTCTTCATTTGGTGATTTTGAGTCTATTTTTTGATGAGCGAATCATAGAAGTTATTGTAAGATAAATGCGTGTTTTTAACGAGTCACGTGCTCCCTGTAGAGGATCGATTGGACGCCGGCAGCGGTCGAACAGGATCATGGAGGTTCTGCTCTGCCGGACTGTAAATATTTTAAATATTTAAACCTTGGCCAGACGAGCCAAACCCCACAGAGCCGCCGCGGACCGAACCGAAGACTGGACTCGGATCGGGAGAAATCGAACTGCGTTTGTGATGTAAATACTCGTGAGACGTCAGGGCTGGCAGCTCTTTGCTGGGTTTGTTGCGGGCACTTCAAATTTTCTTACTCAAATAAAAAAAAAAAAATCCATAAAGCTTTGTCACTCTTTCATTTCAGCCTTTATTCAGGAGAAATCACAAACACGTGGATTATCGTGAAACACAAACATCAGGGTGAACAGGGATCGTTTGGGTTGGAAACACCTTCAGCTCTGGGCACTACGACGGCTTTTAGTGCCACGTTAAAAAAATAAAATCTGAGATTAAAGGTGTAATATTTCCAGAATAAAGTCAAAATTACGATAATAGTTGAAATTATAAGAACAGAGTCTAAATATTACAAGAATTGAGTTGAAATACTTGTAAAAAAAAAAAAAGTTGAATAATTGTAATGCCTTACAATAATGTTTTTCACACTCTTTCATGTGACCAGATCACGTAGACTATACACTCTCAAAATATAACTCTATTTCTAGGAATTAATTTCTCAAAGTATTTCAGCTTTATTCTTGTAGCATTTTGACTTTTTGTACTATTTCGACTCTATTCTAGTAATATTTTGACCTCATTCTTGTAATGTCGACATTTTTCTCATAGTTTTTTGATTTTTTTCTTGTAATGTTTCAACTTAATTCTCATAATATTTCGACTATTATTGGAATATTACGACTTTATTCTCGTAATATTTTGACTTTATTCTGGTAATATTTAAACTTTTTCTTGTAGTATTTCAACTTTATTCTCATAATATTTTGACTTTATAATGAAAGTATTTCGACTTTATTCTGGTAATATTTCAACTGTATTGTAGTATTTTTAGTTTTTTCTCATAGTATTTCGACTTTTTTTTCTTGTAGTATTTTGACTTTATTCTGGTAATATTTAGCCTTTATTCTCATAGTTTTTTTACTTTTTTCTCATAGTATTTCGACTTAATTCTCGTAATATTTTGACTATTCTTGGAATATTACAACTTTCTTTTTATGATATTTATTTCGACTTTTTACTCGTAGAATTTCTACTTTATTCTCTTGTATTTTTACTTTATTATGAAGGTATTTCGACTTTATTCTGGTCACATTTAGACTTTATTCTTGTAGAATTTCTACTTTATTCTCATAATATTTTGACTTTATTCTGGTAATATTTAAACTTTTTCTTGTAGTATTTCAACTTTATTCTTGTAATATTTTGACTTCGTTGTGAAAGTATTTCGACTTACTTCTGGTAATATTTCAACTGTATTGTATTTTTGCTTTTTCTCATAGTATTTTGACTTTTTTTCTTGTAGTTTTTTTTACTTTATCCTTGTAACATTTAGACTTTATTCTTATATTATTTTTACTTTTTTCTTGTGGTATTTTGACTTTTTTCTTGTAGAATTTCTACTTTATTCTCATAATATTTTGACTTTATTATGAAAGTATTTCAACTTTTTTCAACTTTAATCTCGAAATACTTCGACTTTATTCTCAAAATACTACGACTTTGATCTCGTAAACGTGGCACTAAAACGCTGTCGTAATGCAGCTCAAGTCTTTTTCTGCAGAAAATAACTTTACAAAAGCACTGTGTCTGTTTTCTGTGTCGGGTGTTTTTCTAATTCTGTTCAATATTGTTTCATGAGAACGTGTGGGTGATCTCGTCTCGTTCTGGTTGTGTTTTTGTGAAAGCAGTGTTTGTTGCTGTCAGTAACGCTGAGCAGATGATTTTCTGTAAAATGAGGTGATTTCTGTGTTTCTACGTGAGGGTTTGGCTGCAGGTTTCAGTGTTTGAGGTCGACGCTGGATCCGAACACGGCCACCAGCTGCTGCTCGTACTGCTCGATGTTCCTCTTCAGAATCTCCTTACAGGAACCCAGAAGACGCTCGAACGCCTGCACGTCGATCACTGGACCAAACACACACACACACACACACACACACACACACACGATCACCAATCTGACTTTTGACGAATCACTTCTGATGTTAAATCAATATGTTGAAACATGTAAAATAACACTTTGAAATGGCATTTCAGTCTTTCACTGATTTCATTTCAATCATTTCAGGCCACATTTGTGACCCTGAACCACAAAACCAGTCTAAGTATCATGGGTAAATTTGTAGCCAAAAACACATTGGTTATGGGTCAAAATGATCGATTTTTCTTTTATACCAAAAATCATTAGCATATTATGATCATGTTCCATGAAGATATTCTGTAAGTTTCCCACTGTAAATATATAAAACTTAATTTTTGATTAGTAATATGCATTGCTAAGAACTTAATTTGAACAACTTTAAAGGTGATTTTCTCAATATTTAGATTTTTTTGCACCCTCAGATTCCAGATTTTAAAATAGTTGTATCTCAGACAAATCTCGTCCTATCCTCACAAACCACACATCAGTGGAAAGATTATTTATTCAGAAAAAAATGGACCTTTATGACTGGTTTTATGGAATATGAACGTATTAATGGACTCATTAGTTTATTAAGTGAACGTGATTTATTCTGTGTAGTTGGATGATATTTATCACGTGTGTGTTCACTGATTGAAAGGTGATTCTTCTGATGGATGTCATACAGTATTTTTACACTTTTACTGAAGTATATTTTTAGTGATTAGTTGACAACAGGAAGAAACTCTGAAAAATGAAAACAAAAAATCAATTTCTGTTTTGTCAAACTATTGTAACCATTGATTGAACTACTTAATGTGCAAAAAAAAGTCATCAGTATGAGCAACTTTACATGCAGAAGGTAGAAATTGATGTAAGAAAAATGTTATAAGAATTTTTAAAAATCAAAAAACTTTCTTATTAAAAACTATTTTCTCATCAAAAAAACAACTTTTTGACAAAAAAGAAATTCAGAAAAAAAGGCGAGATTTTTTTTGAAAAGGTTTACTCAGAAATTTTTTTTCACTTTTTAAAAAACTCATAAAAAAGATCTTTTTTGACAGAAAATAAACTGATGAGGAAAAAAGTGTTGTTTTAAAAAAAAAAGTTTAATCAAAAAACTTTTTTCTCTCATCAAAAAAAAACTTATCAAAAAAGCTACTTTTGACAAAAAAAGAAATTGAGAGAAACTTTTTAATTTTTTAAAAAAAAGGTTTTATAAAAAATGTCATCAAAAAAGTTTTTCTCGCATCATTTTGATGGAAGAGAACTTGAAAACATTTTTTTCTTTTTAAAAAGGTTTCATTAAAAAACGTCTCTCATCAGTTTTTTACTTTCATCAAAAAAAACAAAAACAAAAAATAAAAAACATTTGATTAAAAAAAAACATTGACTAAACTACTTAATGTGCCAAAAAAAAAAAAAATCAAGGTAAAAAAGTCATCAGTATGAGCAACTTTACATGCAGAAGATAGAAACTGATGTAAGGGGGAAAAATGTTATGAGAATTTTTTTTTTTTTTTTTAAAGTTTCAGCAAAAAATTTGTCATTAAGTTTACTTTCATCAAAAAACTTTTTGACAGAAAAGAAATTCAAAAAATTCTTTTTTTTTTAAAAAAAAAAAAAAGGCTTAATCAAAAAACTTTTTTTCCTCTCTTTAAAAAACCTCATCTTTTTGACAGAAAATAAACTGATGAGGAAAAAAAAGTGATTTTTTAAAACGGGTTTCATCAAAACTTTCTCATGAAAAACTTTTTGTCTCTCGTCCCAAAAAAATACTACTTTTGACAAAAAAAATAAACTTTTTTTAAACAGTTTTTAAAAAAGGTTTTAGAAGAACAATCAAAAAATAGTTTTTCTTATCAAACAACTCATTAAAAACATTTGGACAGAAGAGAAACTGATGAGAATTTTTTCGAAAGGTTTCACCAAAAAACATCTCTCATCAGTTTTTTACTTTCATTAAAAAACTCCTCAAAGTCAAAGTGTGAATTAACCGTGACTGAACGTCAGAGCAAACATCATGATTTCTTACTCTTCTGCATGTTCTGAACAATCTTGTGATGCTCGGTTTGGACGGTTGTCGTGAAGCCGTGAAGCTGAAGCATCCGAACATCACACTACTGCCTGTGATACTGAGCGTGTCCACTGGAGGAAATACCCATGATCCCCTGCACATGGTTAATGTTTAGCTTGACATCACATTTCACCAAAAATACTTTTTTTCCTTTCATCAAAAAACTTTTCTCTCATCAACAAAACTTCCATAAAAAACTTTTGGACAGAAATTAAAAAAAATGTAAAAAATTAAAGAATTAATAAAAAAACTTTTCTCATCATTTTTTTTTTTTACTTTCTCTAAAAAGCTTTTTCTCGTCAAAAATAATTTTTTCCTGTTTTTTTTTTTTTTTCAACAACAAAAAAAAAATTGTTAAGGTAAAAAATTAATGAGATTTTTTTCTTAATGAGAGTAAAGTTTTTGGATGACAGAAAAAATATTGATGAGAGAAAATATAAGAAAAAAGGTTTTTGGTGAGAAAAAATTCTTGATGAGAGAAAAATTGGTACAATTTCAGAAAATGTTGAGAAAAAAGTTAAAGTTAAAAAATTAGGTTTAGACATTTTTTTTGACAAAAATTGAAGAGAACAAAATATTTGTAAGAAATCAAAAACCTTTTTATAACTCCAGTTGGTAGATTGTTAAATCAGTTTCCTGATTTTCATGATTTGCAAAAAAAAAAAAAACATTAGAAGAGAAAATTGTTAAAAAAAGGTTTTGGATAAGAGAAAATTGGTGAAAAAAATTTTTTTTGATAAGAAATAAAAAAAACCTTTGCTCTCATCATTTTTTTCCTTTCATCAAAAAAAACGTTCTCTCATCAAAAACAGACAGAAAAGAAACTGATGAGAGAAAAAAACATTGATAAGATTTTGTCATCAAAAAAATCAATTTTTCAAAAAAGAAATCTTTTTTTTTTTACTTTCAACAAAAAAAGTTTATCAAATAACTTTTTTTCCTCTTATCAAAAATACAACGTATAACTCCAGTTGTCAGACTGTTAAATCAGTAAAAAAAAATAAAAAATAAGAGAAAAAAGTTTTTGTTGTTCTTAGGATGAGAGAAAATTGGTGACAAAAAATGTTTTTTCTCATCAATTTTTTACTTTCATAAAAAAAAACTCATCAAAAACCTTTTTTCTCTAATCAAAACACTTTTTGATAGAAAAAAAACGGATGAAAAACTAATTTTAATAAGAATTAAAAAAAACATTTAATCAAAAAACCCTTTTTCCTACCTCGAAATTTGTATTTTTTTTATAACTCCAGTTGTTAGACTGTTAAATCTTGTTAATGTGTTATTCAATGACAGGGAAGCAGTGTATCAATGATCAGTTTCATCAGTTTTGTACTTATAAAAAAAACTAAAGAATTCTTTCTCATCACAAAACTTTTCTCTCGTCAAAAATAATTTTTCTTCAGTTTTTTTTAAAGATTTTTTTAAACACAAAATTGCTGAGGAAAAAAGACTGATGAGATTTTTTTATGAGAATTTTTTTTTTTGCCGATAGTTTTTGGATGAGAAAATTGGTGACAGAAAAAAATCCCTTACTTTTCTCATATTTTAATGTTTCTGCCAGTCTTTGTAAGTCATAGTGAGAAACTTGTTTCATAAATATGACTCAGTTTCTCTAATAAAGGGAAACGTTCTCGTAATAATGACTGTTTAGAAAATATGATGTAGTTTCTTGTAATAATTGGAAACTTTCTTGCAGTAAAGAGAAAGTTTCTTGCAATAATTATGTAATAATTTCTTATAATAATGTAAAATTTCTAGTAACTATGCAAAATGTTGTCGTTTCAGTTCCGTCGTCATTATGACTTTTTTCTAATAATTAAAATGTTTTCTTTTCTCGTACCAGTGAGAAACGTTCTCATATGAGAAAAATCATTATTAAAAGAAAGTTTCTCATTATCACGATAAAGCTTCTGTCAGACCTTTTGGACTGTTTTTGTGTGTTTTTCCCCTGTGTTGCCCTTATTTGGTCTTCCTGTTCCGTGTGTAATTATGTCGTCACTGTTTGACTGTACCTGTCTGCCCCTGATTGGTTGTTTCCGTGTATATAAGTTTGGTTGTGTCCTCTGTTAGATCGTCGGTTCTTAATTGTCATACCAGTCTGTTCTTACGGTTCTCCGTCAAGTAACGTTGTGTTTGCTGGTTCGCTGCTGTTTCCTGTCCGTTCCTGTTTCCCTGTGGATTAGATTAATAAAACTCTGTGCATTGGACCTCCTCGCTCCTCTTTCAGGCCAAGTTTCTAATTACTACAATAAACTAAATTATTATTACAAGAAAGTGTCTAATTATTACAAAAACTAAGTCATTGTTACTTATTATGGGAAACTAATTCATTATTACTAAAAACAAGAGACTTTCTCTTTTATGACGAGAAGTCATTATTACAAGAAAGTCTGTAATTATTATGAAAAACTAAATAATTCTTAATAAAAATTGAGTCAGTATTATAAGAAAGTTTCTAATTATTACAAGAAACCAAGTCATTATTACAAGACAGCTCTTCATTATTTTGAGAAAGTTTCTCATTACTACAGGAAAGTTTCTAATTATTATGAAAAACTAAATAATCATTTCATTTTAATGAGAAAGTGTCTCATTATTACGAGAAAGTTCTAACTATTACATCAGTATTAAATCATTATTGAGTAATTATTAAGTCATTGTTATGAGAAAGTTTCATTATCACAAGTACGTTTGTAATTACTATGAAAAACTAAATAATTATTCATAAAAACTAAGTCATTATTACGAGTAAGTTTCTGATTATTACAAGAAATTACGTCATTATTACAAGAAAGCTCCTCATTATTATCAGGAAGTTTATTATTATGAGATATTATTTTTTTATGAGAAAAACGACATAATTATTAAAAGAAACTAAACCATTTTAATGAGAAAGTTTCTCATTATTACAAGAAAGTTTGAAATTATTATGAAAAACTAAATCATCATTATGGAAAAGTATCTCATTATTACCAAAAAAAAGTCATTATTACGAGAAACTAAGTTATTTCTACAAGAGACTCTTTATGACAAATCATTATTACATGAAGTTTCTCATTATTCTGAAAAAACTAAATTATTACAAGAATTATTATTACTAAAAAGTTTCTAATTATTAAAACAAAGTCATCATTACAAGAAACGAAATCATTATTCAGTGAGAGTTTATTACAGTAAGGTTTTTCATTATTATGACTTACTAAATATTTTTACTCAACTGTGGTGGGACCGAGTTACCAGAGTTTTTGATGATGATTTTTCAAATTATGAGAGAAAACATTTTAATAAAATATGAAAAATTATAAGAGAATTTTTTTTTTAACGAGAAAAAGGATTTTTGATTAAAGAGAAAAAAAGAGGAAAAAAAAATTGAGAAAAAAATGAGAGAGAAAACAGATCTTAGGACTTTATGCTCAGAAAGAATATTTTCAACCTGAATGTTTGTTCCTCGCTGGCTGATAATTCATAACGCACGTCTTATATTTTCAAAGCGTTGCTAACGCGACTTCAAAATGATCTCTAATATCTTAATTTTACAAAAGCTCTGAATATCTCTGATCACAAACCTCTAGAATTTGAGAATGTTTTACCTGCAAAACAGTGAAGTTCTTCCTCAGTATTTCTCGTTTTTCAGTGCAGATGACTAAATATGTCTTTCTCAAATCAAGATACGCTGACATGAGAAGGAAAATAAGAGAAGACGTCTTGTTTTATGAGAAACGGATCAAAATGAATTGAAACAAATCAACTTCATTTAAAAGGAATAAGTTTTTATTCCCCACAATAAAAACTACACAACATTTGCAGTTGTTTTAAGGATAAACTAAATATTTAGGATATTAAATATTTCATATCCTAAATATTAATTTAAGGATATTTAAATATTTGTACTGGAAAACAAAACAAAAATCCTGAGGAAGATGTTTATGTTTTGCAGTTCATGCATCATTTAATGCTTATGTTTTTATTTTTTATCTCAGTGCTGCAAGTTTTGATCCAGTGTTTTATTTTCAGAAAACACAGCACACGTGCACACACTGGCGCGTTCGTACCTAAACACTTGGTCTCCCCCGCCGCGTACACGGACGCCGCTCGCGGTTTATTGGTGACCAGCGCCAGTTCGCCGAAATACTGACCCCTGGAGCAGCGCGCCACCTCCACCTCCTCCTGCGACCTCTGACCCGCCTGAGTCTGCAGACACGCCAGCGTCACATTCACCAGAAACACACGCCACCGATTCGTTCTAAACGCGTGCGGCGGACTCTTACTTTGCTCCTGATCATGATCCTGACCTCTCCAGACTCCACGATGTAGAAGCAGTCGGCCGAATCGCCCTGAGAAAAAAACACCGTTACGTTCGTCAGAAAACAACGCTAACGTCATCACGAGGAGATTAGCGAAACGCACCTGCCGTATGATCTGCTCGCCGTCGCTGAACGTCTTCATCCCGACCACGTCAACGATCTTCATGCGCTCCGATAACTGACAGAGAAGTGAGCCAATGATTCGGTGATTCATTCATGAAGAGAGTCATTTGCTTCAGTTCTGAATCAGTTGAATGAATAATTCAATGACTCACTCTTTAAAACAGTGACTCGTCTCCACATAACGACACTTTTAGCTCATATTTACAGGATCTTTCTATACAAATATTTCAGTCTGGTCATTATTTGTTTTGCTCGTAAACAATCGAGCCAATGAAGTCGTTTAAATTAAGAACTGAACTGAGCGAAAACACGGCGAGTCGAATCACCTGCAGTGACTTGAGCAGCGGGACGCTCTCGATGAAACACTCGTACATCTTCCTCTTCTTGGCGTTATTTTTCACGATGAGTCTGTGGAAAGTGGCTCTGTCCTGAACATTCAGAAACACATCATCATCATCATCATCATCATCATCAGTGTGTGCAAATGTAACGTATGTCACACTGATTCAATAATGAGTCAACAGAGAAACAAAAGGGGCCAAAAATATGGACACTTGTTTCCAACACTACATTAGAAAAATAAGCAACTGCAACTTTTTCTCTCTTTTAAATCTTTTTTTGTTGTTGTTGCTCCTTGCTGAATGAATAAGTTGGCTATTGAATCTTCTTCATCTTCTTCAGAGACTAAGTGTTTCTCCTCGTAGACTTTTAAAGCTTTTAAAGCTACTGAAAAAACAGCTAAAACCAGACTAAGCTGATCGGCTGGTCTCATAGACTGGTTTTAAAGTGGTTTTGAACACTTTTCAGCCGGTCAGGCTGAGAAACCGGATCATAAAAGAACAACCAACCATAAACCAGCTAAGACTAAACAACCAGAGCAAGCAGTTTACATGCTAATAACATGCTAATCATGCCAGAAACATGTTAGCAACATGCTAGTAACTCGATAATCATGCTAACAACATGCTAGTAACATGTTAATCATGCCAGAAACATGGTAGGAACATGCTAGTAACTTGTTAATCATGCTAGCAATATGCTAATAACTTGCTAATCATGTTAACATGTTAATCATGCTAGAAACATGACAGTAACATGCTAATCATGATAGAAGCATGCTACTAACATGCTAATAACATGGTAATCATGCTAATAATGTTAATCAAGTTATCAACATGTTAGTAACATGCTAATCATGCTAGAAACATGGTAACAACATGCTAGTAACATGTTAATCGTGTTAGCAACATGTTAGTAATATGCCAGTAATATGCTAATCACACTAGAAACATGGTAACAACATGCTAGTAACTTGTTAATCATGCTAGCAACATGCTAATAACTTGCTTATCATGTTAACAACATGTTAGTAACACGTTGATCATGCCAGAAACATGCTACTTAAATGCTAGTAACATGCTAATCATGCTAGCGACATACCAATTCATGCTAAGTCATGCTAAGGACATGCCATTTCATGTAAAATCATGATAGGGACATGTTAATTCACGTCAAATCATGCTAGCAACATGGCTAAAGCATGCTAAATCATGGTAGCAACACGCTGATTCAGGCTAGAAACGTGCTCCCACTCTGTCAAACTTTCATTTCAACAATTAAATTCAAACTTTAAGCTTTTCAAAATTATTTCAAACTCTCAGACGAGACTTTCTCAAGCCAACTTCATAGTTCATCTGTGAACTTTACTCATCTAGTTCTAATCTGTTTTATGTTCACACATAACTTTTAAATAATAATAATTTAAAAGTTAATTTAAACTATCACATTTTTAAATATGTTTTCAAAAATGTACAAATAATGGTAAAAAAATATATTGGCAGCAAATAAATTTTTTTGTATATTTTGAAATATATTTTAAGATATATTTGGAAATATACACATCATGTACGGGATCTCTCACAATTCAGCCTTTTTCTCAGAATTCAGAGAAAACAAACGAAAAAAAAAGAGTTGGAATTAATTAAATCAATTTTTTTAATTATTTTTTATTCTGTGGCAGAAACAAGCTTCCTTACAGAAATGCTCCTGCAGTTAAACTAAACCTATTACGACTCTAAAAATTAAAGTGAAATGTGAAAAACTTTTCTATGGATTCCATTAATCATTATTAACAAGACGAGCGCGGTGCATGATGGGACTCTCACCAGCGCCCACAGCGCCCCCTCCTGATTGGCCCTGATGGTGGCGGCGCGCGGCGTGTTGTACATGAGGGCCAGTTCGCCGAAGCTGCCTTTATTATCGTAGCAGCCCACACAGCGGCTCACGCCGTCCTTCTGAATCACGATATCAAACACGCCCCTGCGGACACGCGACAGACAGACAGACGGGTCATCGGCCGCTCCTCACGTCACACGGACGCAGACGCTGTGTTCTCACCTCTCAATGACGTAGAAATTATCTCCGTCATCGCCCTGATTGATGATGCACTCGTTGGGTTTGACCAGCACCTCGAACATGCTGTCTAACACCTCCGCGAACTGATCCTGACACACAGACAGACAGAATCAGACAGACACCGGCTGTTTTTTACGTGTGTGTTTAATGTGTCTGCATGAACCTTCTCGAGGGTTTTGAACAGCAGTATGTCCCTGCAGGCCTCCTGTAGTCGCTGACGCTGCTCGTCGGTTTTGGGGTGAACGACCCTCGACTCGCTGCCCTCGTCTTCATCTTCATCAGGGTTATACGCCTCCGCACACACTGGAGGAACACACGATCACGTGACAGGAAACACTGACGACAGACAGCAGCTCTACTAACTTGATGTGCTAAAATCACTACAACTGAAATAAGAAGTAAAAACTAAGTCTCTTCTGCTCACCAAGCCTGCATTTATTTAAAACAAAGTACAGCAAACACAGTAATGTTTTTACTATTTAAAATAATTAAAATGTTCTATCTGAATATATTTTAAAACGCAATTTATTCCTGTGATTTTCAGCATCATTACTCCAGTCTTCGGTGCCAAAAAAAAGTAGTACTCAGCTGTTTTCAATATTGATAATAATACTAATCAGCAAATCAGTATATTAGAATGATTTCTGAAGGATCATGTGACACTGAAGACTGGAGTAATGATGCTGAAAAGTCAGCTTTGATCACAGGAATAAATTGCATTTTAAAATATATTGAAATAGAAAACAGTTATTTTAAACAGTAAAAATATTTAAAATTGTTACTGTTTTTTCTGTACTTTGGATCAAATAAATGCAGGCTTGGTGAGCAGAAGAGACTTTAAAAAAAACAATCTTACTATTCCAAAACATTTGACTGGTAGTGTAGTTGAAAAATAACTAATTTTAATTTAAAGAAACAAAAAAATAACATGCAAAAATAACAATAAAAATCTATTTGTAAAATTAAAAATATTAAATATTAACAAAAACTGTAACAGTATCTCAGTGATGCTAAAATAATATGCAAACAAAACAATTCACCTGATACACGTCTGTTGCATTTACTGGGTGGAGGAGCTACAGACAGACAGATTAGAAATATTAGATAGATAAGAAATATTACATAGACAGACAGACAGAGTCACTGCAGACTTTCCCACACAGTTATTGACAAACCAAAAAGTAAACAGGAGCTAAATAATAAACAACAACAAAACTTCACATTACTCAGAATTCAGTTCAGTGTTTCTCTTCATGTAATGATAACGATTACACTGTTTAATCAGGCAAATGTCCTCTTTCTAATCGCAGATAAACACACATATGACTTTATAAGTTATGAATGTTTCATTTCAGACGATAAAAACACCTCCATGCGTCAGTTCGTATCTTTAGACGATAAAAACACAAGTTCTGCGCCCACCTTTGAATGTAAAATCATCCGGAAAGTCATCCTCCTCCTCCTCCTCCTCCTCCTCTTCGTCTTCTTCTTGTCTTTGTTCTTCCTTCTTCTCTTTTTCTTCTTCTTCTTCCTCTTGGTCGCTGGAGTCGGTTTGCGCGGAGTCCTGGTCGAAGGCCACGCCGCGGGTCACCGGTGAGCGGCTGCTGCTGGCGCGGGTGGAGCCGCGCTGCTCCCTCAGACAGGTGAAGTACTGCACGGCGAACTCCAGCAGGTCCGCGGGCCTCCGCCGCAGCACCTCCAGCGTGTAGCCCTTCAGCAGCTCGCTCAGACCCGCCGGAACCTCCACGCTCATCCTGACTGACGGCTGGCGCTCCGGCGGGAGATTCGCCGATCACAAACCATAAACAAAACAACACGATAAAAAAGCTGGACATATGTCTACAAAACCTGTTTGTCACTCGGATCTTTCCCGAGGGGAGAACCATCGACTCGTGACGGATCGACAGTTTCCATCGCAGGGGAAAATATCGACTGTCCTCAAAAATATAACGACTGCAGGGCGGCGATGTACAGCTTTTATTTTGGTTTTATTCTGTGGATTTCATCAACAAATTCTTCTCAGAAGATCGTGTTAAATTTGTACATAAACCGTGAAATGTGAAGCTGAGGTAAGTTGAGGACAGTGGCGGGAAAACTCCAACGACACAAACACAAATCAATACTCACAGCTCGTGTGAAAATGATCAATATACATTTATTTATGTACATGATGTGGGTGAATTAAACATAATGAACAAAACAATTAAAACAAACCAGGCCTTGACTGTGTACTGAATTCCTGTCATGAGGGCTGAAGGCAGGCGACAATGTAAACGGGTAAATGCTAATGTACAGACGGAGGTTTGCTAGCGGTTTGTTAAAGGTTCGATTCTACATTATAAACATTCAGTTTCCCTGAAGGCAGAAATTGGTTCACAGTCTGTGATAAGGCACTGACTATTACAGATTAAAATCCTCTCAAATAAATCATAAAGCAGCGAGACATTCATTAACGAGTGCTACAGTCTCTGTTCCGATCCGGACGGCGTCTCGCGGCGCTCGCGTTCACATCTGCTCCGGTTCCTCTGGATCAGAGATTCGGAGCAATCCAGTTCAGAAACTTCATGGCCACTTCAAAGCCCAGGAAACAGGCCTGAAGAGAGACAGAAAGCGTGTCAGCGCTATTGAACGGCTGTAAGTGGGACAGACGGATGCGCCTCAGGCCCCTTCTGACTTTATCCAGCTGAAATACGGGTGCATCTCAGGAAAACACATCCAGACCACACTTCATATGGAAGCCCAGGAACAGAAATCATGCTTTGTCATAATGATGAGTTAAATGGTTAAAATCGTGAGATTTAAAAAGTCATAATTATGAGAAACAGCTAATCAAGAGATAAAATGTAAAAATGATAACAGTTCTAATTCATAATTACCAATTAAGAGACACATTATAACAGTCATAATTATTAGATAAAAGGTAAAAATCATAAGTTTTGTTTTTAAAAATTTAGATTAAAAGCTAATTGAGTTAAAACGTCAAAATCATGAGATTCTAAAAATTTATTTTTGAGATAAACAGCTAATTATGAGATAAAATGTCAAATTTCTAACATAGTAAATCATAATTATGACATAAAAACCCGTAATCATGAGATTTAAAAAGTCGTAATTGTGAGATATAATCTAAAAATTATAACAGTAAATCATAAAAAAATTAAATCATGAGATTTAAAAAGTCAAACAGCTAATTATGAGATAATTTTTACATTTTATAACAGCATGTCATATTTATAAGATAAAAGGTTAAAATCGTGAGATTTAAAAAGTCATAATTATGAGATTAACAGCTAATTATGAGGGAAAAAAATGTAAAAATTATAACAAAGTAAATCATAATTTTGAGATTAAAGATTGAAATGAAATTTTAAAAAAAATCATAATTGACAGTCAATTGTGAGAAAATGTAAAAAAAAGTGTCATATTTTAAAGTCAAAGTCATAAGATTTATAAATTCACAATTATGACAAACAGTCAATTATGAGGTAAAATGTATTAAAGTTAAAATGAGTTATAATGTCAAAATAATGCAATTTAAGTTAAAATATTGACAAAGTCAATTATAAGATAAAATGTAATATCATACTAAATTAATTCAAAATCATGATAGTAAATGTCATAATGGTGACAAAGTCAATTATGAGGAAACCATTAAAATGATGAAATATCAAGTCAATAAATATGAGACAAAAAGTTGAAATCACAGCATACTAAGCCATAATTATAGCATAAAAATACAAAATTACGGCAAATTAGATTTGTTTTAATGTAATAATTTCAACTTTTGTCCCACAATTATGTATATTTATCTTGATTGTTTATCTCATAATTATGATTTAACAAAACATCATTTTTGTTTCTCATGTGGTGGAAATGGGCTTCTGAATATTTCACCCCAAAACCAAATGAAAACAATATGTAATTTAATTAAAAGAAATAGATTTTGAGACCATGGAGATTTTTTTGTATTGTCACACTGATGATAACTCAGCATATTTAAACTAATAACCTGTCTGTGTATGTCCAGTATTTTAGGTAAAACTATTATAGTATCACCAAAATCAGAGAAAACAAAGCCTAGAATTTCATGTGATCGTGGAGTGAAATGTGACCCTCGTGTGACCCTGTCTGCGTGCAGGAGAGCGGCGGTCGTACCGCGTTGGCCGGAAACGCTCGCAGCATCACCGCGTTAAAGCCTTTGTAGAGCGAGCCGATGCCCTCCTCCCGGATCAGCTCTCTCAGGACGTCCCGGAAACCGTTGGGATATTTGCCCTCCGGCGCTGCGGACGAAACACAAACACTCGTCAGACTCGCCGCAGACACGCCTGCGGGACACCTGCACGACGCCTCACGCACCCGTCTGGAAACGAGACTTCAGCACGTCTGGAGGAATCGCCACGGCCCAGTTAAAGATCCCCGCCATCCCGCCGGCGAACAGGATGCTGGGAACGCTGAGCTCCGTCGGGCTGAACGCACACACACACACACACAATCAATGCAGGGCACGTTCGCATATCTAATTATGAACGAGAGCCGTCACGTGACCCGACTGACCTCTTGCCCTCCGGCGTGAGCGCGTTCTTCAGCCACTCGTACGTCATGAAGTACATCCCGCTCGCCGGCACATCTGACACACAGAGCGACAGCTGTCAATCATCTGACATTTTGTATGCGTGACCTTTGACATCAATAGCGAACGGCTATGAGTGGATGTGTCAGTGTCTCCCTCTGCAGGCGTGTGTCTGTACCTCTCATGAGCGTCAGAGCCGTTCCTTTATAGATGCCGCGGATGCCGTTCTCTCTGTACAGCTGCTTGGCGCAGTCCATCGGCCCCGCGTACTTCACCTGGCCCGACGCCGCCTGGATCTGAACACACACACACACACTCTCTCGTGTTACACACACAGTCTGTAGGTCGGACCAGGATTCATACAGATACTCCAAAATGGGGTTTTCAGGGACTTTCCAAGCACTACTTTTTTGATTTTTAAGGACTTCGAACAAAGATCTCATTTATCAAACAATGTCTTATCATTCAAATTCTAAAAAACAGAAATAGACAAAAAATATATATATAACAATATACCAAAACTGCAAAAATCTGAATTATGAATTATGATTCGTGAATCATTATTTCAAATCAGGACTTGGAGTATAAATCATTTAATTCATAAAATGATTTGTGAACCCGCTCTGAAGTTCCAGTCTGAATCAAATGATTCACAATTCACGCTCAGAAGTCCCGATCTGAATCAAAAGATTCGTGAACCCAAAGTTCTGATCTAAATCAAATGATTCGCAAACCTGCTCTGAGGTCTGACTCGTGAACCATCACTTCAGATCAGGACTAGGTGCGTGAATCATTTCATTTGCAAATTGATTCACCAGACCTACTCCGAAGTTCCGATCTAAATCAAATGATTCGCAATCCGCACTCAGAAGTTTCAATCTAAATCAAATGATTCACTAACCCACTCCAAAGTCTGATTCGCGAACCATCATTTCAGATCAGGACTAGGTGCGTGAATCATATAATTCACAAAATGATTCACAAACCTACTTATAAAAACCACACTCAAAAGTTCAGATCTAAATCAAATGACTCACAATCTACTTTCAGAAGTCCTGCTCTGAATCAAAAGATTTGCAAATCCCCTTTGAAGTTCCAATCTAAATCAAAAGATTCATGATCTGTGCTCAGAAGTCCCGATCTGAATTATGAATAGTGAATCGCATTTCAGATCAAGACTTTAAGTGCAAATCATTTAATTCACAAAATGATTTGTGAAGCCGCTCCTAAGTTCTAATCTAAATCAAATGATTCGCAAACCCACTCCCAAGTCTGATTCATGAACCATCATTTCAGATCAGGACTCAAAGCGCGGACTGCGAATCATTTGATACACAAAAATGATTTGCAAACCTGCTCCGAACTTTTGATCTAAATTAAATGATTTGCGATCCAATTGAAGCACTTTGAAACAGTGAATCATTTTGTGACGCAATGATTTAACTGATTCATAGTTTCGAAAAGCTCAGTTTCACCCATCACGCAAGTGAATTAGCTGAGAGAGCAGCAGGAATTGGATGGATTTGCTAGTGAATTGAACTGAATGATTGAATCAACTGGAGTGGTTCTAGTGTAAATGACTCACTCAGCTGATTCAGTTTGTCTGTTCGTCTTTTGAGCGTCTCACCTGCAGCAGACATTTGATTCTCTCTCCCGGAGCCATGATGGCCGTAGTGAACACACCCGACAGCATCCCGGCCGCAAACAGCTGTGGATATCTGACACACACACACACACACACACACACGGTGAGGAAACACACTCATGTGAGACACTCGGCACATCCAAACATCTTCAGCGTCTCACGTCAGGATGTCGTTTGGCGTTTTCTGCTGCAGTTTCTTGCCGAGTCCGAAGCCGAAGAAGCAGACGGCGAACATGGGCGTGACTCCGATGATGGGCGCCGCCATGCCCTTATACAGACCCCGAACGCCCTGAGACACACACACACACACACAGACGGGCGTCAGTCCAGTTGTCTGGAGTCATTACAGACAGCAGCGAGTCGGTCGTACCTCTTTCGCCAGCGTTTTCTTGAAGCAGTCGAACGTCCCTCGGTAGAGCGGAGATTCGCCCGGACCGGGTTTGGGCTGCGTCTGCAGTCGCACCTGCACATACGATGGTCACATGACAACACGTCAATAAGACACTACTGATCTGGGTCAAAGGTCACGAGTCCAGGGTTGGTCTCAAAAAGGAATTCTACTGAATTAACAGCACTTATCTTACAGTAAATGTTTATGCAGGTAAATAGAATTTATTTTGTTTGGAAACTTTTCAGAGTAACATCTGTGTTGTTTTCATGTTGTTTTTTAGAAACAAATATGTCAGTTTCATAAATTTCACTGTTTTTGAGCAATTATAGTTATAAATTATAAGTACATTGAATTTCTTTTATAAAAGGTCCAAACGGACGCAGAATGAGAAAACAGATGCAGACTTTGACAGCACTGTGAGGTTTAGGACTAACAATGTACAATAATGCATATGAATGTGGCTCCAGCGATCGCTAAACAAACTAATATCGCCTCGTGGACAGCTGTGAATGTTACATTAGATTGACTAGTGTATGTTTAGCAGTCGGGTTACTTTGATGGTGTCGAGCGGGTGTCCGGCGAACACTAAACAAACTCCCCCGAATCCACCGGCGAAGAAGTTCTTCAGCGGACTGATCGGCTGCGGCTGCTTCGACATGATTCCTGCGCTCGGTCCGATCGCACACGAATCCGGCTGATTTAGCGCGTCTGTCCGACAATCTCACAATGACAGGCAGACAGACGGGTGTTTTCAGCGCTGCTTCCAGTGTCTCTTCTGTCTCAGCCGCGACCTTTCACCCACAAACACACCCGGAACTATTTCAGCGACGCACCCGCAGAGTAACATTCCGCCGCTGAACACACGTGAGTTCGGAGATGGGCGGGGCTTAAGTAATAATTCTCTTATTAATTATGTACTAGCTCTATACTTTGTATGTTTAATAAGTCTATTAACAGTCTGTCTCTGTCATTATTCAAGAGATTTTTTGCAACTATTATACTGAAACAAAAGACTTTCTGGCCTTCAGTAAGTGGTCGTGTGATTTTGAATGGAGACTGGAGTCTCTGAGCCGCTGCGCGCCCCCGCCGACAGAAAGAACACGTGACTCATCGAAGAAACAAACTTGACAGCGCGTCGCTTTAAATCGTCCGGGTGGCAAGTCGTGACGGACAATTGAGCTGTATCTTGTCTAAAATGCTTTATATCTCATAGGTTATCCGATTCTGTCACTGAATAAAATGAGTAGATACAAAAATAAAGAAGTAGTTACGACGTTTTACCTCATAACTCTGACTTTTCTTCTCGTAATTCTGAGAAGAAAAGTCGGAATTGCCACAAAAATTCAGAAATCTGAATTCATTTTTCAAAATTCTTCCTCTTTTTTTAATCTTTTTGTTAATATTTTTATTCGGTTTTGAGAGGAAAAAAGTCAGAATTGTGAGATGTAACTGCAGAATTGCAAGAAAAAATTCTTGATGTGAGAAACAAAGTCTGAAATGTGAGAGAAAAAGAAAAAAACCCCCTCCATGATAAGTTTTTAAATCACACACAGACACTTCGTTTAGGTGCATTAGGATGGCAGCATTTTATTAGTCTTTCAGTGTTAAGAAAATATATCGTTACCGTTTCCCTTCTGAACAAAAACACACAAGGAAAAATAGATCATTTAGCAGAAGCTCCATCAGACGTGATCAGTGATATACTCACATACTCCAGCACACACAGTTTCGTCAGATATGCGCTAAACACACGACCGCGTTAATACTGTAAACTCATATTCCAGTCAGTGCTGAGGGACGGCGGGGGTTTAGAGTTACTCGTCAGAGGTCAGGGGTTAAAGTTGACGGTTACTGACAGAAGTGAATTAGCTATGCGCTTGTCGTACGCGTGAGTGTTTAAGACTAGCGGGAGTTTGGAGTTTGATGGTGAAGCGGGTTGAGCGGTGTGTTCGGGAGCTACGATCTACACGTTCAGTTTCTAGAGATCTGAGGAAACTCCTTGTAGATCTGCTGCACGATGAGTTTGTCCATCTGTCTGCTGGACGCCTGATCCTCCCCGCAATCCTCCTCCTCTCCCAGGATCCTCTGCAGCGCCGCCTGCAGGTCGGCCAGCCGGTGCCGGTGCTCCAGATAGTCGGTGGAGCGCACGATGGCGTGCATGAGAGACAGATACTCCATCCGCATCTGAGGACACACACACACGACACGCTGACATCCGCAGCAGCAGCACACGCTCATCACAGTTATCATATAAACTCATAATGTAAACACAACACTGTCAGCTGTGCGTGTGAACGCTAATACAGTCATCATCACAGTTAACACTATCTTTAGCATTATAGTTATGGTTTCATTATTCATATTAGGCATAGTTATTGTTACAGGTGTTATAGATATTGTAGATACAGTAATAGTTATCATTATAGTTATGATAGTTAATATTAAAGTTGGTGTCATGGTTATCTTTACAGTTATCATTCATTATTGCAGTTATTATTGCCATTATAGTTCTCATTACAGTATTAAAATATATATTATTATTGTTATGGTTATAGTTATGGTTATGGTTATAGTTATTATAGTTACAGCTATGGTTATAGCTAATATAGTTATGGTTATATTTACTCTAGTTATTAAAGTTATAGTTATGATTATAGTTACACTAGTTATGGTTACTATAGTTATGGTTATAGTTACTCTGGTTATTAAAGTTATAGTTATAGTTATGATTATAGTTACACTAGTTATGGTTACTATAGTTATGTTATAGTTATGGTTATAGATACTACTAGTAAAGCTACTTCAGTTATTATAGTTATAGTTACCGTAGTTACAGGTACTACAGTTATTATAATTATGTTATAGTTACTATAGTTATGGTTATAGTTATCATTATAGTTATAGTTATAATTACTAAAGTTATGGTTATAGTTACTATGGTTATGGTTACAAGTAATGCGAGTTACGTAATAATATTACTTTTTTCAAGTAACTAGTAAAGTAACGCATTACTTTTGAATTTCTAAGAAAATATCTGCGTAAATAACAAATAAGTAACACCAGTTGCTTTTTTCCCCATTTATTGATTGACAAGTCTCCTGTGGGGAAATTGTGAGTAAACATGATGTTACTGTATTCTAGACTAAATGTGAACATGCATTAATTCATCTCACTCACAAAAAACAGATTCAGTTCCTCAAAATGAATATAAACAGTGAAATGCAAACTCAGAATATGACACAACCCTGCAATAATTAAATGTGTTATATAAAACAAATATCCTTTATTTATTTAATCCCATTTGATTAACCAGTGTCTTTGCTGCTGACCTTCAGTGATGCAATTCAACCATACTAATAAGAAAAATTACTTTAGATAAACTAACATTTGCTCTTAATTTTTTTTTAATCTGAAGAGTGATCTTCTCCTGCATAAATGTACTTTTCTTTCAGCCTGAGGTGAATTCATTTCACTTTTGGTGTAAAAGGGCTTTTACATTAGAATTGTTTCATATTAAAAACAAAGAAACAAGCCCTGCCCAGATTTAAAAAGTAACGCAAAAGTAACGTAACACATTACTTTCCATAAAAACTAACTAAGTAATGTATTTAGTTACTTTTTCAGGTAGTAACGCAAAATTGTAATGCATTACTTTTAAAAGTAATTTTCCCCAACACTGGTTACTACAGATATTATAGTTATGGTTATACTTACTATGGTCATGGTTATAGTTAGTGTAGTTATAGTTACTACAGTTTTTATAGTTAGGGTTATAATAACTATGGTTGTGGTCACAGTTATTACAGTTATTGTTTTAGTTACTGTAGGTATAGTTACTACAGTTATAGTCAGTTACAGTTACTGTATTTTATGGCTATAATAACAGTTATAGTTATGGTTATAAGTATGGTTATAGTTATCATTATAGATATTGTTCTAGTTACTGTAGTTATAGTTACTACAGTTATTATAGTTATGATCATAGTGTGTGTGTGTGTGTGTGAGCGTGTGAAGCGCGTCTCACTCTATCACCAGGCGACAGGTCTGAGATCTGTCTCACTGCGATGTCGATCATCACCATCAGGTCAGTGCGGTAGAAGATGTCGGCCGTGTCTCGACTCGCAAACACGTCCTGCAGGAACTTGAGCACCGAGTGCGGCGCAGGAGGAGCGTGATCGAACACACACACTGGATCCTCTGCAAACACACACACACAGTGTCAGCACGTCACTGCAGCAGCTCTACTGTGAGATGAGTGTGTGAGAGTGTGTGTGTGTGCTTCACCTCCTCTGTTGAGCAGTAATAAGAGTTTCTCAGTGAGAATCTTCACATTGTGTCTCTTGATCAGCGCCTGCATCACCATGTTACTCTCCGGTACTGCAGGGGGCAGCAAACACACGAACGCAAGTCAAGAATAACAAAGAAAGAACTGATTGACCGTAACAGGAGCGTTTTTGCAACATGTCGTACCGCTCAGGTGGAGGTTGAAGGCCAGCAGCAGGTTGATGAAGAGGTCCGGCAGCTGCTCTGTGGCGTCCGAGGGCAGACCGTCCTCAATCACGTCCAGCAGGAACTGCAGGAAAGTGGGGTTCAGATGCTCTGAGACAGACAGAAAGACACGTCAAACTCCCGTCAGCAGCGTCCGAGCATTTAACGGTGCGAGCGTCTCCGTTACCGTAGTGATGCAGCGGGATCTGCTCGCCCATGGAGAAGATCATGGCCATCAGCAGCGCGCTGTAGCACATCTTCTCGTGCTCTGCACACAAAAACACACGTCAGGCGAACGCGCAGACGCTCACGAGCACACGGGCGGAGCGCGTCTCACCTTGAGTGTCCGTCTGCAGGTCTCTCGCCAGCTCCATGGTCAGGACGGAGTTGAGGAGAGTGGAGATGAGCGCCGCGTCCAGACCGCACATCGCCCCGAACACCTTCAGCAGCAGCAGCCGCAGCGACACGCGATGCTCCTGAACGTCCACACGCGTTAACGACCCACAAACTACCACTACAAACTATAACTATAACCAACTGTAACATTTACCAGCCAATCAGAAGAGCTTGAGCATTTAAAGCGACAGACAACAAATCTGCAACGTGTGTATAATAAAAAATAGTTATCGTTCATTAATATAGTTGTCATTATAGTTTTAGAATTATCATAGCTACCATTAAAATTATGCTCATCATTATGGTTAGCGTTATAGATATTGTTATTTTTATCATTATAGTTATTATTATAGTTACCATAACAGTTATCATGATTATTTCAGCTATTTTTACAGTTATAATTATAGTTGTCATTACAGTTACGGTTATGACTATAGTTATTACGCTAACTATAATGATAATTATAATGTCACAATTATCATTATATTTATCACTACGAGTTCTCATTACAGTTATCACTAAAATGATTGTTCCTATTGTTATATTTATCGTTACAGTTATGATTATATTTGTTGCTAATAATATGCTAACAGTTATTGTTTTTTAAGTTAACGGGCCTCTATAATCTCATGTGACGACGTCACGACAGTGATTTACCATCTGATAATACGACACCAGCGACAGAACCGCCTCATACTCGTTCACACGACACATCTTCTTACACACCTCAGGATCCGCGTCAGTCTGAAAGAAACACGTAAATATATAAACATGACAAATAACATTTCGATGTAATATGTCACACCAACAGTATCTCACAACCAGTTCGTACGTATTTTACGAGGTGACTAATTTGTTCGAATTTGTGCGACCGCGCTCGTACGGTTTTGTACGTTTCCTATGAGGGGTAAGATTAGGGGTGGGGTGAGGGATGGTCATTCGTACAAATTCCTATGAATTTGCCACCTCGTAAAATACGTACAAATTGCCAAGAGAGAGGGGCGGAGTTAGGGGTTGCCATTTATATGAATTCTTACCAATATGCCACCTTATAAAATGTGTACGATGTTTCACAAAAAAAACAGATTACTACGAATTTGCCACCTCATAAAGTATGTACGAATTGCCGAGAGATAGGGTTGGTCTCACCAGTATCTGCAGTAACTCCTCCAGGTAACATGCGATGAGCGCGCGATCTTCGTACAGAGCCCAGCTGCGCTGCTGCGAGTCGTCGCGGTGCCGCGCCAGATCGCTAAAGATCACCTGCAGCCGCTGTTCGTCGTGACACACCTGCCCGAGCGGCAGCGCCGTGCCCAGATCCTAACGACACAAACCAAACAACCGCTTCAGCAGCTGAGCCAACGACAGAAAGCCTCAACGAGTCCCTCGGCTACTGACCTTACTCTCCACCAGAGACAGCAGCACCTGCTCCAGGTCCGCCGCCGCCCTCGGTAGCGCGCTCTGCAGGTGTCCCACCACCACGCCCACGGCAACCCGCGACAGCTCGTAACTAAGGCCCGTGTTCTTGCGCACCAGTTCGATCATTTCTGCTCCGATCGTCATGGGGACGGCTGCGGATGGGGTGGGGCTACCAGGTGGGCTGAGAGAAGCAGGGGGCGGGGCCAGCGGCCACTCCGCGTCTGACTGGTGTTCGGCGGCAGGCTGTTGACTGATCGGCTGAGGCGCCGGCCTCTTTTTAGAAGGGTCTGGAGAAGGGGACTGGTCAGGCACGGGAGGGGGCGGAGCCTGTGAACTCTTTTTCGAAGGCTCTTCCTGAGGGGATCGGTCAGGGATAGGAGGGGGCGGAGCCTTGCCTCGTTTTGGCACGGGGGGGGGAGTGCTGCTGACGCTGGGAAGACTGACTGAGGAAACGCCCGAGTGGGAGGAGCTGGAGTCTAAGGAGGCGGAGCTGACAGACAGAGAGGGTCCAGTGGGAGGGACAGAGCTGGGGGCGGGGCTTGTGGAGGAGACTCTCAGTGGCACTTCTGGATCTATAGAGAGAAAGAGAGACATGTTCACTCGGTCGTGTGAGGCGTAACGTGAGCGTGTCAACCCGTATTGGTTTCCGCACCAACCGTTGCGTCGTAACTCGCGGTGTTTCTCCGGAGGGGGCGGAGTCACGGGAGCGGCTCTGCGAGGCTGAGGAGGAACCTGCGGCAGAAACACATGATCAGCACAAACGCACTGGCGGACATGGCCAGAGCGGAAGCGTCTGCTGTACCTGATAGAGCCCAGGAACGCTAGCGGGACGCTCGGACATCGGCTCGCTGCCCTGGCAGCTGTAGGCTCGACTCAGGCCGTTGGGCGGCTGCGGCGTGCGGTTCAGAGACACCTCACTGGAGGATGATGGGATCTTCTGCTTGTGACCGGATGGAGTCGGGCTTCTGCGGGACAGTGTTTCCTTCCTGTGGTGGATCAACTTCCTGTGGAGTGACAAGGATTTGTGTCATAAATAGCATGGGTTTATTTGTAGCAATAGCCAACAATACATTATATGGGACAAAATTATACATTTTTCTTTTATGCCAAAAAAAAAGGTAAAGATCATGTTCCATGTAAATATTTTGTAAGTTTCCTACTGTAAATACATCAAAACTTAATTTTTGATTAGTAATATGCATTGCTAAGAACTTCATTTGAACAACTTTAAAGGTGATTTTCTCAATATTTTTTACACCCTCTTATTCAGATTTTCAAATAGTTGTATCTCAGCCAAATATTGTCTATCATAACAAACCACACATTAATGTAAAGATTATTTATTCATAAATCTTAATTTCATAAATCTCA
The DNA here is from genome assembly GCA_012976165.1 of Labeo catla. Classification (NCBI taxonomy): domain Eukaryota; kingdom Metazoa; phylum Chordata; class Actinopteri; order Cypriniformes; family Cyprinidae; genus Labeo; species Labeo catla. The sequence continues at coordinate 200,333 of VONZ01000715.1, read as the reverse complement.
GTTTTTACCCTTATGGTTTTGTGGTCCATGGTTAATACAAATGTGTAAATATAATAAAATATAAAAAGTTCAGTTTATGTAACACAAAAATGTCAGAAATATAAGGAAACAAGTGTATAAAATAGAGTATTTATATAATATTTATAATTACTATTGATTACTATTTATTAACAATATAATAAAATAATAATAAATATTAAAAACAAAAACTTAATGTAATGCTAAAACAGAAATAATATAATTATTAAAATCTAAAAACATAAACATAAATATAATGCAATATTATATAACAATATATTAATATAGTATATAAACATAAGAATATAAAATAATAATATACAGTTTAAATTATATTATAAAACATAGATGTGTAATAATAAATATAACAGAAATAACATTTGATGTAATAAAAAAAATACAGTAATACAACAAAAATATAAATATAATGCAATTTAAGAATACATAAAAATATAAATATTACATTCTACACATACAGTAATATTATAAACTACACAAATGTAACAAAACAGAAATCTTACAAGAAATAAAAATACTTTAAAAAAATGATATTATATGAAAATATACATGTAATACAACACAAAACACTAATATAAAATATAATAATATATAATATAAAAATACAAGTATAAATCAGTGAATATCTGGCGCTGGACTCACTGCAGGATGTCTCTCTGCTCCAGGTTGTATTTGCCTCCGTTGGTCATGGCCACATTGTGAATGGCTTCAATGGCTCGATCAATAGACTGCAGCACCTCGTCCTGCTCTGGAGCCTGAGGAGACATCATCATCATCATCATCACCATCATCATCATCATCATCATCATCATCACCACCACAACGACACATAAACCAGCGGATGAACAGATGGCATCAGATCTAACATTCACAGACGGATTAATCTTGTCAACTGAAAATCGTGACAGTGATCGTCCGACTTCAGCTCTGATGTGTGTGTGTGTGTGTGTGTGTGTGCACCTGGTATTCATCACGTTATGGGGACCAAATGTCCCCACAAGGATAGTAATACCAGTAAATTTTGACCTTGTGGGGACATTTGTGAGGTCCCCATGAGGAAACAGGCTTATAAATCATGCACAATGAGTTTTTTTGAGAAAGTAAAAGTGTGCACAGTCTCCTGTGAGGGCTAGGTTTAGGTGTAGGGTGATAGAAAATACGGTTTGTACAGTATAAAACCATTACGCCTATGGAATGTCCCCATAAAACATGTAAACCCAACATGTGTGTGTGTGTGTGTGTGTGTGTGTGTGTGTGTGTGTGTTCTGTCTCTTGTCCATATCTGTCCCAGCATGTACGTGTAAATATAGCATAAGACGATGCAGTGCTGGGGTAAAATGAGCCTCTAGCAGGACAAGAAACATGATTAGCATGTTTCTAGCATGACCAGCAAGTGACTAGCATGTTCCTAGCATGTTTTTACCATGATTAACAAGTTACTAACATGATTAGCATGTAGCTAGCTTGTTTCTAGCATAATTCACACGTTACTAGCATGTTAACATGATTAGCAAGTTACTAGCATGATTCTAGTTGCTAGGCTTGACTAGTGAGATAGTAGATAAATAGATGACAGTTGGTATTTGAATTTTGACAGTTGGAGTTTGAATAGTGTTGCTCATTTGAACATTCCGTCAGTGTAAGTCTATGAGATTTTTATCATTTTTAATCTTCAATTTTATGAAAACTAGTCAGATCAGTCTGAAAAGATACAGCAACTCGTGTCAGATCAGTCTGAAGATCTGGGCTGAGTTTGATGGTTGTAGCTTCCCTGATAGCACACACACGTCTGCAAGACGTCTGTTAGAGATCTCTTGATCTGGAAAGCATCTGCTGTGTACAAACATCTGGCAGACATCTGTAAGATGCCAGTTTTACATCCATTCTAAATTATAAACATCTTAAAGACATCTAATAGACATCTATTTGACATCTGATAGGAAACGTTCTATTGACGTATTGTAGATGAGCAAACTACGTCCAATAGACATCTCCATGATGTATAATAATAATAATAATAATAACAATTTATTTGTATAGCACTTTTCATACATAAAATGCAACTCAAAGTGCTTCACAAGCATAATAAATAATAATAATAATAATAATAAAACAGCAACAACATCAGCATGGTGCAAATGATTCAACAAATATAAGCAAAACATAATAAAAATAATAGACAAGATATATAGATATGATAAAATAAAAAACAAACAAAAAAGAGAGGGAAAAAAATCAGTTAAATAAATAAGATTACACACACTTCACACACTATTATGCTCATAGGCAACTTTAAAAAGGTATGTTTTAACCCGTTTTTTTTTTAAATATGAATACTAGTGGACTCTCTCACTTCATTTGGAAGACAATTCCAGATTTTTGGAGCATAGTGACTAAAAGAGGTACCACCAGATCGCTTCAGATTTACTGTGTAATATGCTAAAAGTCCAGCACTAGAAGATTGTAACATTCGTTTAGGATCTTAACAGACAATCAGAGATATAAGAAGGTGCCAAGTTATGCAATGCTTTATAAACTAAAATAAGAATCTTAAAGTCAATCCTTTGGTGCACTGGTAACCAATGTAATTCCATTAAAACCGGTGTGATATGTTCTCATTTCTTCAATTTCATTAATACTCTAGCTGCTGCATTTTGTATCAATTGCAGCTTAACTACAGAACCCTTAGGTAAACCAGTACACACAGCATTGCAGTGATCTAGTCGAGAGAACATAAATGCATGAATTAGTTTCTCAGCATCATTAAAAGATAAAAAAAAGGGCCAAAATCTTGGCAATGTTTCTTAGATGATAGAAACATGTTTTTGTAACTTGGTTAATATGAGACTTAAAACTCAAATCACAGTCCAAAATGACACCCAGGTTGTTTACCTCTTTCTTACACTGTATAGCTTAGAAACCCAATTCAGCTTCAATCCTCTCCCGCTCAGGTTTTTTACCCACATTAAGAATTTCAGTTTTATCTTTGTTCAGTTTTTAAAAATTTTCATTCATCCATTTTACAATGCTGGACAAACAGTTGGACAAATTTTTGATTACAACAGTGTCTTTTGGCTCAACTGATATATGTAATCATATGTCATCAGCATAAAGATGGTAATTCATATCATATTTCTGAGGAAGCATATATAGTAAAAACAAAACTGGCCCAAGGATGGAACCTTGTGGAACACCATAAAATAAAATATATATGTATGTGTGCTATCAGGGAAAACGTATTTGTTGGCGATACATCCATAGGACGTTTCCTATCAGATGTCAAATAGACGTCTATTAGATGTCTTTAAGATGTTTATGACTTAGAATGTATGTAAAACTGACATCTTACAGACGTCCGCCAGACGTTTGTACACAGCAGATGCTTTCCAGATCAAGAGATCTTTAACAGACATCTTGCAGACGTATGTGTGCTATCTGTGTTGAAAGCTCTAGGAGGAGTGGCGTTCAGAAATTTGTCTCATAAAAATAATAATAAGAAGAAGCTTAAATAGCAGATCAGTAGGTTGGCTTTCTCAAGCCAATAAAATGTGCGTTATATGATGTACAATTGTACGTAATAGTATAAGATTCTATAGTATTGCATCATATCATTGGTGTATGTATGAATGACACACGTATATGAGTCAATCTCACCGGGATTTTGTCGATGTATGAGGCGGGGATGTATCCCGTCTCGCCGGAGCTGCAGCGCGTCGCGAGCCACCAGTGCGCGCTGCTGCGCTCGAGGATCAGGAACGACTCTCCCTCCGGGAAACACAGCGCGTTCCGCTCCTTAGAGCTGAAGGCGAACAGAGAGCGATACATCACCGAACTGCGTTTGCACCGCACTGACGCGTTAATGCCGCACTCGGAGGAGCGACACAAACAAAAGACGCGCGACGATCATAATGCGTTCAGATCATGTGAACGCGCGGGTCGGTGAACCGCAGCCCCGTAAACACCGCACCGGGCGCGCGCACAGCCAGTCACGCGCCCTCCAGGAAAACGATTCGAGCTCAGAGACTCATCAGCTGATTCACAGGAACATCGAGATGCTCGTCGAGTTCAGATAAAAAATAAGCGAAAACTGAAAGGGATTTGTGTGTGAATATGGACAGAAACAAACATCTAATAAACGGCGATCGATAATGTATACAGGTACGACGCTGTTCAATGTTTAACGTGATAAATACGTGAGAAGAACTGGAGAACTGTTATCCAGCGCCGGATGTTGACATTGCCGGTGTGCGTCAGTGAAATGTGTCCGTGAGTTCCGGGCGTCATGGCCGCTGTCAGCTGCGCGAGGTTGCTGTCACCGGGATCCGTTCACGGGCCGCGGCTCGGTTCGAGGATTCTTCCAGCTCTGAGCGGGTAAACGTGTATCTGCAGTCGAGCGCGAGTGTGTCCTGAGATCTGAGCGGGTTTTATGCTCGCACTGCAGTGCTAGTGTACTACATAGTGTATACTCCGAACGGCATAGTGTGTGATGAAACAGTACTCGACAGTCTGTCACATGACCTTATTATACAAGGTTTAATTATCATGCTTGTGGGGTAGAGTGATTACATATATAAAAGTATTTTTGTATATTTTTTTTTATGTAAAAACTTTTTTAAGAAGGTCAAGTGCAGTGCATTGTGGGATACAGTGTTCTGTGCAGTCTGTTGAGCTCTTGTGTTTGTGTCCTGTAGAGTGTCTCTGGTGCGCGGCCACAGGCTCGGTCCGGCGGACGATGAGCTGTACCAGAGGACCACGGTGTCGGTCATGCAGAAGGAGGCGGGTGGAGGAGCCGTCGTCTACAGCTACAGCCCACGAGGATTCAACATCAGCGGAAACAAAGTGTTCGGGCCGTGTGCCGTTCTGCCGCCGGCCGTCCTGCAGTGGAACGTGAGAGCAGACCAATGAGCTCACTACGTGTGTGTGTGTGTGTGTGTGTGTGTTCACTACTAAGTGTGAGTGTTCACACTACTAGAAGTGTGTGTGTGTGTGTGTGTGTGTGTGTTCACTGTGTTCACTACAAAGGTGTGTGTGTTGTGTGTGTTCACTACAAAGTGTGTGTTCTACTGACTAAGTGTTCACTACAACTGTGTGTGTGTGTGTGTGTGTGTGTGTGGTTGTGTTGTTCACTACAAAGTGTGTGTGTGATGTGTTTCACTACAAAGTGTGTTCACTACTAAGTGTGTGTGTGTTGTTGACTATTTATTAGTGTGTTCACTACTAACTGTGTGTGTGTGATGTTATGTATTGTTCACTACAAAGTGTGTTGTTGATGTGTGTGTGTTCACTACAAAGTGTGTTCACTACTAAGTGTGTGTGATATTTGTGTGTTCACTACTCTACTGTGTTTGTGTTTGTGTGTGTGTGTATGTGTGTATTTGTGTTCACTTTACAAAGTGTGTGATGATGATTATTGTATTATTACAAAGTGTGTTCACTACTAGGGTTTGTGTGATGATGATTTGACTATTTGTGTGTTCACTACAATTAGTGTGTTCACTACTAAGTGTGTTGTGTGTGTTGTTACTATTGTTATTATTGTGTGTGTGTGTGTGTGTGTTATTATTACTGTTCACTACTAAGGTGTTTAATGTGTGTTGACTATTTGTGTGTTCACTACTAACTGTGTGTGTTTATTATTATTATTATTTGTGTTTGTGTCAAACATGTTTCTATTAGGACTAGGGTTAGGGGTTGGGTTGGGGATGGGCAATATCGTTTGGTCGGTATAAAATCTATAGAGAGTCTATGGAAGAGTCCCACAATTCATAAAACAAGCGTGTGTGTGTGTGTGTTGTAGGTGGGCTGTCACACAGACATCACGGTGGAGAGTTTATCTCTGTTTTATCTGCTGGAGCCGCGCATCGGTGAGTAAATACTACAGTAAATACTGTGGCTTGTGTAGTGTGTTTATAGTACACACTGAATATGTAGATGATCTACTGTGCTGCATTTGTCTGAATGTGCAGTCGCTCAACTGCATGTTCCAGTGACTTTATTTTCTTCAGGACTTTTATTCATTAACCATAACGAGCTGTGTGATAACGCAGTAATAATAATAACCCGGTCTGATGTTGGTCTCACAGAGGTTCTGGTTTTGGGGACGGGAGCTCGTACGGAGCGTCTGGATCCAAACGTGCTGAACTTCCTGAAGAAGAAAGGCATCGCGGTGGAGGTTCAGGACACGGTAAACGCCGTCTCTACGCTCGTCTCAAATACAACCACAGCTCACAGCAGACTAACCGTGTGAAACGTTTCTCCTCGCAGCCTAACGCATGTGCGACGTTCAACTTCCTGTCCAGCGAGAGACGCTTAGCGGCGGCCGGTTTGATTCCCCCTCCTGCGGTCGAGTAACTGTGAAGAACAGCACTCTGGGAAATGATGTTTTCTCATTACAGTGCGTCACGTGATCTGTGAATGTAGTGTGAATAAACAGATTAAAGTGTGCGTGTCCCAGATTGAGGCTGTTAATCTGACTGTGGCGTCTCTGTCCTCTGTGATAACGGGTTAATCTGAGCTCATGTGTGATCAGACACAAACACGCACTCGTCACCGTGTGCACGTCTTTATTAGCAACACGTGTACACTATTATCAGCTAGCACACAACACGACACCAGCCTGCCAGAATCTGATCATATTTAGCAAGCGTGAACACATTAATTGTGTCTTTTTAATGAATCTGTCCCAGAAAATCCACAGCAGGAGAAAATACTGAAAGAGATCGTTCAGCTGGAAATCATCATTCTTTTGTCATTTACTTGTTCAAAACCTCTATGACTTACCTTCTGTAAAACAGCTGTGAACAGCACTGGACCATATTTAAGGTTGTATATTGTATGAAGTGTTATAGAAATAAAGCTTGACTTGACCTGAAACATGCAGTGTTTACATACAGTGTCTGCAGTTGTTGTTTTTGTACCAGCATGTGTCCTTCTAGTGTTATTTTTGTAAACTGCAACGCACAGCCAGTGAAATGACGTTTCGTTCCACCGCATAACTGTGTATGACGGAAATAGTATGAGATGCTAATCTACGGATGAACGATCGTGCGCGATTTGGCGCTCGTTCACTCATCGGAGTCTCCGTCTGCGTCTCTGGGATCCCTGAAGATGAACTCTGAGCCGGTGACACGGCGGTACAGGTCCATGATGTCGTCGGTCTCGCTTTCGAAGTGCGGCGTGTGATCGTACGAGCGGGAGACGAAGATCTAGATGAGAAACACAATCAGTGGTGTTTCTTCACCCGTTAGAGTTGATGTCGTTCACGCGTTGACGTTCGTTACCTGACTCCTGCGGCCGTCGTCCATCGGGACCAACAGGTTACTGACGGACACGAACCTGTGGGACAAACGTACCGTAAGAGACACGTTAAACAAAACGCCACGGTTGAGGTGTTTGTTGCTCACTTCTCCATGATGGGCTCCAGCAGGGCCAAACCGGGCTGAACCTCCTTCTCCGGGTTGCAGGTTTCCACCATTGTGCTGACGACGGCGACGTACTTGCCTTCCGCCGCCACGTTATGAGCGTAGGACAGCAAACACACGTAGATATCTGCGCACAAACACCACAGCAGCCCTGTCACATACTCTGTGTCCTCGATGGTGTACATGTATTAATTTTTTGTTACTGTTAATCTGGGAACACATCCGTTACTCCAAAAAACATGGGTACTATAGTTAAAGATAATCACAAATTAACCATGGTTTTGCTACACTAACCATAGTTTAACCATGGTATTTGTAGTAAAACTGTGGTTATACAAAAAACAAAACCAACAACTATGATATTTACACTTTTACTGTAGTAGAACCACGGTTAATTTTCTTGAGATTTGTATACTTTGTCTCTTTCTGGGTTTTGTTTTTATACCTGTGCAGTATTAATGGTTTGCTGTTTAGTGCTGTTTATTAAAAAAAATTCAGAAAAAACATGTAATCTGCACACCGAAGATTTGATCTGAATCAAACGATTCACAAACCCACTCTAAATTTCTGATCTGAATCAAATGATTTGAAAACCCGTTCCAAAGTTCCAATCTTAATCAAATGATTCACTAACCTGCTCCAATTTCTGATCTGAATCAAATGATTTACAATCCCGCTCCAAATTTCTAATCTGAATCAAATGATTCATAAACCCACTCCAAATTTCTGATCTGAATCAAGTGATTCGCAAACCCGCTAAGAAGTTCCGAAGTTCAGATCTGAATGAAACAATTCATGATCTGCGCTCTGAACTTTCAATCGAAATCAGTGATTCACGAACCTGCTCCAAATGTCCAATCAGAATCAAATGATTTGCGAACCCAATCAAATGATTCATGAACATGCTTTGAATTTCTGATCTGAATCAAATGATTTGCAAACCTCTTCCAAAGTTCAGATCAGAATCAAATGACTCACTAACCTGCTCCAATTTTTGATCTGAATCAAATGATCTGCAAACCCACTTAGATCTGAATCACATGATTCACTAACCTGCTCCTGACCTGAATCAAATGATTTGCAGACCTGTTCCGAAGTTCCAATCTTAATCAAATGATTCGCAAACCCTCTCTGAAGTTTAGATCTAAATCAAATGATTTACGAATTCGCTCTGAATTTCTGATCTGAATCAAATGATTCTCAAACTTACTCCAGGTTCCGATCTGAATCAAATGATTCATGAACCCGCTCCGAATTTTTGATCTGAATCAAACAATTCACAAACCTGCTGCAAATTTTCAGTATGAATCAAGCGATTCACAAACCTGCTAAGAAGTTCCGAAGTTCGGATCTGAATAAAACGATTCATGATCTGCGCTCTGAAGTTCCAATCGAAATCAGTGATTCATGAACCTGCTTCGAATTTCCGATCTGAATCAAATGATTTGCGAACCCAATCAAATTATTCACGAACCTGTTCTAAATTTCTGATCTGAATCAAATGATCCACACTCTGGAGTTACGATCTGAATCAACTGATTCATGATCCGCACTTCAAAGTCCCAATCTGAATCAAAGATCCACAAACCCGCTCTGAAGTTTGATCTGAATCAAATAATTTGAGCTCCCAAGTCCCGATCTGAATAAAGATTCGTAAACCATAACTTAATAGTGAGGTTTTGAAGCCAGAAACGACTGAAGCTGAACTTGATTTGAAGCTGTGCTTGATTTGCAAAACAATCATCACTGGTTAATGTGCAGAGGATGGAAAAAGAAATGCAGAAATGTAATGAGTACGCCAGTGTTTTCCATTTCAAATGTGTCACCTGACTTCCTGTTGAGGTGCGTCTGCGGGATGACGATCTGGCATGAGTTGGCGTCGTGGGTGTTTTTGATGGGGTGGTTGAGTAAGCAGATGACCCGTATGACGCGCCCGGCCTTCTTCACACGCTCCGGCACGTAACTCGGATCACAGATCAGCTGCTTACAGCGGAACACCTTCATCGAGACATAAACGCGGTCAGATCGCGGTCATCGGGGTGGTGTGATAACGAAGGTGCGTTCGTGCTCACCTCGCCCTCGGATCGGACCGCAGCCACTCGCCCGTCCTCCATCACGATCTCGTCCACGCAGCGGTTCAGCATGTAGCTGTTCCTGTAGACGGCGCTGAGCCTGCGGAGCGACACGCGTGTCACGTGTGAGACCACATTCACGTGAAGAGAGGTGCGAACGTCACTTTACCTGACGAATCCCTGCGGCAGCTCGCCCAGACCGAACAGCGGGTAGAGATACGGGCTGAGATTGTAGCGCGACAGAGACTCGGAGTACAGCTTGATCCGGTTTATGGTCTTCACACACGGCTGCTCCAGATAACTGACCAAAAGAGAATACAGGAAAATAGAACCTAATTCATTTATGTTTCCTGCTAGCTAAAATTCACATGCATACACAAAAATCTGGCTCTAAACCTCTCTTTTCTTTATTCAAAGTTGGTTACATGGTTGTAACATGGTTACAAACACTTTTACTATGATTAATTATTCATATAATTGTGAATAATTGTACTGTAGTAAAGTCTTAATGTTTTCTGCTGTTTAATTAAAAAAAATCGAAAGATATTATTTGCGAACCCGCTCCGAAGCTGAGATCTGAATAAAAAGGATTCACAATACGCAAAGTTCCGATCTAAATCAAATGATTCACGCGCTCCGAATTCCCGAACCATGATTTCAGATCGGGTCTTTGGAGCGCAGATCGGGAGTCATTCAATTGCCGAAATGATTCGCAGTTCCGATTTAAATCAAATGATTCGCGACAGGCGATTTGATGTACAGCTCTGAATCAAATGATTCGCGACAAGCGAACCGATTGGAGTGGTTCGAAACACTGAATCATTTTGCGACGCAACTGATTCAAAGTTTTTTAAAAAAGCTGTGTTTCACTCAACACAGTACGTGCTTTTTAAAATCGTTACAGGCGATCTCGAAATTCGAAATTGCATGGTTCTTTTGTTCTGGTTTTTGCTAGTGAATCGCTTGAACTGAATGATCGAAATCACAAGATTGAATTAATCTGAGCAGTTCCAGTGTAAATGACTCACTCAATTGATTCAGTTTGTCTGTTTCTCCGTTTTTCACGTCTTCAGTCATGTTTACACGACACTGTCAGTACTACTACTGGCTTAGCTCGCTAGTTTAGTGACATTAACTAAACCAAGCAAAAAAGTATGATGTTTACAAATAAAATATCTCCATTCCAAAGATTAACTGGTTTACTGCTAACTAGTGAAACACTCCATTAATATGACGAGCTGCAGCTCAAAATACATGTTGTGCATTATGATGGAGTTTGTAGCTTAATTCACTAGATTTGAAATAGTTTGAGCTGCAGTTCAATAGGAATCAGTTGAAATCATCCAGTCATCTCACACCATTCAACACAATCTCACATTTATCACTATATATTGAAATAAATATTTGAGAAATTATTGTTGAAATCTGCTAAATTCTATGTCCTTGCTGACTAAAACACACACACACACACACACACACACACACACAATGTTACTGACAGCAGTTCGCTTCCCAGAAGACACTGGCACGTGAAGTGTTATCTCTTACTGATACTGTATACTATCTCCATATATATGAGGAATCTTTTTTCTTTTCTTCAAATCAAATGTTGTGTATTATGTGTGTGTCTAACGTGTTTTCTGGCGTCACTCACTCGTCGTTGACGTGAAGGGCCAGAGCGTGACCTGTAAACTCCATGACATCGTCGCCCAGGTCGAAGTGGCGAAACACGTCCCTCATGGTGGTTCTGTGCGGGTCCATGTCGTGATACGTCCGCGGATCGTTCTCCTCGAAGTTCAGGATGAAGGACATGAACTTGCGAAAACGCCGCTTATCGAACATCCCCATCAGATCTAGAGAAAAACACCAGCGCCAATATCGTTAAAAGTAAAACCATAAAAACACAGTTTAGTTTAAGTGCTAAATACGACGCCATTTTAGTGCCACGACTTTGAAACATTTCAACTTCATTCTAGAAACGTTTCGATTTTGTTTGCGTAATGTTTCTGCTTCGTTCTAGAAACGTTTCAACTTCATTCTAGAAACATTTCGACTTCGTTCGCGAAACGTTTCGACTTCGTTCGCGAAACGTTTCGATTTTGTTCGCCTAGCGTTTCGACTTCATTCTAGAATCATTTCGACTTCGCAAAACGTTTAGATTTCATTTCTTGTAAAGTTGCAATTTCGTTCACAATCTTAACAAAAATGAAAATGGAAAAACTAATTCAAAATATGAATAAAAACCATAATCACAGTGTTACCTGAATTGTGTGTCTCTGTCTCAGTGCAGGGGACTTTGTGAATTTTCCCTCCTTTGTACACAAAACTTCCTTCAATCACCTTGAAGTCCAGATATCGCGTGACCTCGGTGTACAGCAGCATCTTCACCAGCTGACCTGAATGAAACACTGTCATCACAGCTGTACAAACACACACACACACACACATTCACATGTCTCTCACCGTTTGCAAGCAGGAACTTGGGAATCAGATCCACGTTCCAGTCTTTCCCGCGCCCCATCGATTTCGAAGAATCAGAAGCCTGGAATCTCTTATAAAGCTGTTCAGAGGAACAAACAAACATGAACGTGTGTATGACAGGTGAGTGTGTGTGTGTGTGTGTTTTCATGTCTAAATACCTCCTCCAGAGGGGAGATTGAAGCACTTTCTCCTCCATAATACGGGTTGGAATCCATATGAAGAACCTTCTTCCCGTTGACTGACATCAGTCCAGATAAAACACATTCCTGCAGCACACTCACATTATTGATCATCACACACACATCTAGCGCTCAATCTGAAGTCGAGTTGAATAAAGTGATGATCTAATTCAGACTCAGTCCTGCAGAGCTGAGCTCACCTGGATGTTTTTAGTATTTCTCAGGTGTGTTGAATCAAGTTGGAGCTGAACTGTGCAGGACTGGATCTAGTCTGATCTCAGATCAGGATGTGAATGTTTCTTACCTTCAGTCCGGTTCCCAGAACAATCACATCAAACTCCGGCATCCTGACGCTCTCTGAGCGAATCCAGACACACACTTCATCCGCCTGCCTCAGCCGTGTGTGTGTGTGTGATTATTATATTATCCTAAACTCATAATCCTCGCATCATATGAGGATCACTGACACACACCGTCTGTCTGCAGACTGGCGAAAAAACCAGCATATGCTGGTAGGTATGTTTTGATGCTGGTTATGGTCCTTGACAAATGACCAGCTTAAACCTGCATCAAAACATACCTACCAGCATATGCTGGTTTTTTCGCCAGGACTGTCCACAGACTCAAGATTTTCACACGTTACATTTTTAATTTTAGCCAAATAACTTTAAGAATAATGAAACAATAATTGTAATAAAACAATGTTTCTGATTGACATATAACAATATATTAGCGTCCATACATGAACTGAGCACTGAGCTTTTTACAACACTTCATGCAAATGTTAATATTCATATCTTCATGTCCTATAGCTGCATTAATCAGATTAAAGCTGGACTATAATATTTACATCTTGCAACAATCGGTTTAGATTTGCTATACAGTATATGAAGAGTTCAGATACAAAACCAGCTAAAAGCCATCTCGGTCACAAATGAGATAATGATAGTGAGTGAATGCTCATGACACATAGTATACGGCCATCAAGTACTTTTACTTCAAACTCGCTCAATACCAGCATCAGCACAATCAGAAGTGCCAGCACTTACATAGAAACCAATACAAAGTAACCGGAAAGAAATGCTCATTTTAAAGAAACACGTCAGATGGAATTAGAGGCTTTTGCATCTGAACTCTTCATATATAATTTAAGAACTGTACAGTATGACAATATGGGACTACATTTCCCGGCATGCTCCGCGAGAATCGTGACTACATTTCCCAGCATGCTCCGCGCGAATCGTGACTACATTTCCCAGCATGCTCCGCGCCGCTCCACTTCCTCGACTCGTTTAACCAGTAGAGTTTAGTGAGTTTCGCGCTCTCTCACACTATAAGGTCGTTTCAGAGCGATAGTTTAATCAGTAACGGAACTTTTAAATGCGCGTTAGTCGCGGTTTCCCGGCAGTGTTGTTGAATTACTTTACATTCGCGGTCGAGTTGATCAGTTCCTGACACACAATGACTGAAGCAGTAAGTCGCTTTCACCCGCTCACTGCTGCAGCAATAACTCTGTCTGTCTGTCTTCACCTGTCATCTGTCAGTTTTCAGGTGAGCAGCACAAGCGCGTTCACGCGCGCCAGACCCCCGGGTTCTTGGAGCGTCTGAGCGCGAGCACCGGCGGCGTGATCGCGGGCGTGTGTCTGTTTACGCTGTCATTCTACGTGCTCTTCACGAATGAGGTGAGATCTTCAATCAATCAATCAATCAATCAGTCAGTCAGTCAGTGATCCATCTGCCAATCATGTGTGTCTGCAGGGGCGCTCTGTGCAAACGGCCAAGTCTCTGGATGAGGGTCTCAATCAGGTCGTGTCCCTTCATCCAGATGTGATGTTGGACCCTCAGAATCACGGTCGTCTGGTTCACCTGTCCGGGCCGCTGCGGACCGCGCAGGTAATGACGTACAGATGAACCTATTGATTCTCAAATCAGCATCATCGATTTTCATACTGTGCTGTTTTCTGTACGAACAAAACTTCATTAAACATTATCCTGTGATCACCATAAATTGTTATTTTTACTAGGGAACAAAGTCTCAGCTGTCAAATTGTGTAAATGTTGTTGTTATTATTAATTCAAACAATAAATGAGGTTTTGGCTTGTAAACAATGTCACGTTTAACGTTTAATGCAGGAAAGATTCATTGTCCAAAACTTGATAATGAGATGGAAAAAATAACCACAGAGGAGACCGTTTCAATAAATATATGCAGTGTAAAGGGAATTTAAAAGAAACCTCACAATTCACAATTCTCAGGAAACAGGCACAAGTTATAAACTCAGAGTGTGATGTATAAACTCACAGTTCTGAGAAGCCTTTTTAAAATTTATTCCATAGTGAAAACAAAACAAAAAAAAAAAACGTTGTGAGATGTGAAGTCTTAAGAATTAAATAAAAATAATAATAACAGAAATAAAACATGTAACATGTAAACTCAGAATTGTGAGATATAGTCAGAATGGCCTTTATATATATATATATATATATATATATATATATTTGTGTATGTATATTCTGTTGGATTTACAACTTAAACACTTATTTAACATATGTGTGAATAATTTGAATAAATATCTAAATAGCAGTTGAATTTAGCAGTCTGGATAATTTTAACCTAATGCACTGATATTGTTTTCTGTGTCATCTACAGTTTCAGGAGAGAGATTGTGTTGATGTACAGCACCTGAATGATATAATAAAGAGTGAAAGTGAAAGTGTGAACCACATATGGTGTCCCATACTCTGAATTTGTGCTCTGCATTTATTCCATCCAAGTTCACACACACACACAGCAGGAGTAGTTGGCAGCTATTTGTGCTGCGGTGTCTGGGAAGTAGTTGGTGGTTCGGTGTCTTGCTCAAGGGTCTCACCTCCCAGTTCTGAGACTCAAATCCCCAACCTGTGGGTTACAAGTCAGACTCTCTAACCATTAGGCCATGACTGCCCATAACTGAATTAATTTGTTAACTGACGTGTGTCTGTGTTGCAGCCGCTGTACGACCCGAACTACGCTGTGTCGGTGCAGGCGGTGAAGCTGCAGAGGCGGGTGGAGATGTACCAGTGGGTGGAGTACAGCGAGAGCAGGTGTGTGTGTCACAGCTGCCATAATTACATTCATCACATTGACTCATGTTCATGACATTCACTTACATTCATCACATTCACTCACATTCATCACAATTACTCACATTCGTCAGTCACTCTTGTTCATCACATTCACTCACTCATCACATTCATCAACTAACACTCATCACATTGACTCATGTTCATCACATTCATTGACACTCATCACATTCACTCGCGTTCATCACAGGTATGACCTTCATCATGTTCACTTATGTTCATCACAATTACTCACATTCATCAGTCACTCGTTCATCACATTGACTCACACTTATCACTTCATCCACATTCATGACCTTCATCACGTTCACTCACTTTGTCACATTCATCACATTCATAACATTCATCCCACATTCACTCCCGTTCATCACATTCACTACGTTCATCACATTCCTCCGTTCATCCACATTCACTCATCACATACACATTCATCACATTCACTAACATTCATCACATTCCTCCGTTCATCACATTCACTAACGTTCATCACATTCACTAACATTCATCACATTAGTTCCGTTCATCACATTCACTAACATTCATCATTCACTAACATTCATCACATTCACTCCACGTTCATCACATTCACTAGCGTTCATCACATTCCTCACCATCACATTCACTAACATTCATCACATTAGTTCCGCGTTCATCACATTCACTCATTCATCACATTCACTCCACATTCATCACATTTCACTCACATTCATCACATTCATCACATTTCACTCCACATTCACTAACATTCATCACATTCACCATTCATCACATTCATGTCCACACATCACTCGTTCATCATTCACTCCGTTCATCACATTCACTAACTCATCACATTCATCCACGTTCATCACACATTCCGCGTTCATCACATTCACTAACATTATCACACGTTCATCACATTCACTCCACGTTCATCACATTCACTCCGTTCCATCATTTCCTCACATTCATCACATTCCTCCGTTCATCACATTCACTAACATTCATCACATTCACTAACATTCATCACATTCACTAACATTCATCACATTCACTCCGTTCATCACATTCACTAACGTTCATCACATTCACTCCACGTTCATCACATTCACTAACATTCATCACATTCGTTCACGTTCATCACATTCACTCACATTCATCACATTCACTCACACGTATCACTTCATCACATTCATGACCTTCATCACGTTCACTCACTTTGTCACATTCACTCATACTCATCACATTGACTTAGATTCATCACATTCATCACGTCTGTCTCATTCATTACAGGGACTATGAAGAAAACGGAGAGAAGAAGACGGAAACGACGTACACGTACAGTGAGTGTCGTGCTGCCGTTTCTCGGCGCGTCTCGCGGGCGTCTCACTGAGCTTGTGTTTCTTGCAGACACCGAATGGAAGTCAGAGGTCATCAGCAGCAGGCACTTCGATCAGGAGGTCGGTCACACGAACCCCAGGTGAGCGGCGTGAGCTGTGACGAGCGCTGCGGCGCCGCGTGTTTCTGACATGTTTGTGTCGTTTCTCAGCGCCATGGCGGTGGAGAGCGTTACGGTCGTGGCTCAGGACGTTTGGGTCGGGAGGCTCTTCCTGTCTAAAGGTAACACGCGCTCTCGCTGCTCTTTCTCGTGCCGCTGCTAGCGTGTTGATGGTTAAGCGTGTGTTTCCAGGGCTGGTGGACCAGATCACTGACTTTCACACGCTGAGTCTCCAAGGACTTTCTGTTCCTCTTACGAACGCCTTCCTGACGGTGTACGACGATTACTTTTACCACACGGCAAACCCTCGACGTCCGGAGGTGAGCGAACACACACACACACACACTCTTGCAAACGTCATTGCGTTCCATGATGACCGCTGTCATGTTGTCAGTTCAGGTCGGAGATGTGCGCGTTCGTTTTGCTTACGCCGGTCTGAGTGGCGATGGAGTCTATCCTGGCCCCGCCCATAAGGTATGAATGGCCAATCACATGCATCACTTTTTCTGAATGCGAAGAAACATGCTAGTAACTTGCTAATCATGCTAGTAGCTAGGGATGCTCATTTTAACCGGTTAACCGTTAACCGACGGAAAGAATTTTGACCGATTAATACAATCAGTTAAACGGTTTAAAAGGTCTTTTTTTTTCCCCAGTAATTGATCAAAATACTTTAAAACGTTTGCTGGATGATTAAAATAAAATAAACTTGCATTTTTGAGAGAAAAAAAAAGATAGATGGTCTAGGCCTATAAGTCGCATTTTATTATTACATTCTGAAGCCGACGCGAAATGTTTACAAACACTATAAACATAGGCTAGGCTATTTTAGTTTCCCCTCACTCTATAAAGAATTCTTCAATTTAACAATATTCAGGAAAGAACAAGGATGTAAAATATAAGAAGCTAGGCTATATAAACGACAAGCCAAAATAAATTCATTAAGGCTAAAGTGAAACTGAAACTAATGTCGGGTCTCTCATTCGACACAAATCCAAATGTTTCCGTATTTGAGATGTATTTGAATGCCAAAATATTATTTATTACATAAACCTGGTTTTGTACTTCACTTGCATTCCAGTATCCACATAAAACAAATGGTTTGGCATGATATTACTTCAGTGTGTTGATAACGATTAAGCAGTGTGATTTCTCCATATGTTTGTCTGACTGTATTTTATTATGATAATGGAAAGGCTTTTTCCTTCTAACAGTGGAAACGACTCCTTCTAGTCATACAGATAATCGAAACTGTAAACGGTTTGATTTTGTTTGTGTACATTCACAATAAAAACTAAACTTTGTGCTTTTGCAAAATAAAGAAAAAATAGGATGACGCTTTTTAGCCATCAGCACAAAAATGAACCAAAAACTCTGCATACTATAGCTACTTGTTGCAGAGTTTTTTCTTTTGTTTTGTTTAGTAAAGATATTTATTGTATAGGCCTATTCATTCATTATATATATAGCCTAGCTTTATGATGTTTTTCTCCGCTGGCAGAAGCGCTGCAAGTGCGTGATGTGATGCGTCCATGCGATTCCTCATGTTCTGTTGTTTGCTGCTTTTTGCACATGTAAAATTAATCACTGGAAAACAAATTTTGGTATTTTTAACGAGTCACAGACACTTATCCTTTCTAAAATAATTAAATTCTATTTTAAAATAATCTCGTCGGTTAACGGTTAATAATCGGTTAACGGGCGTCGGCTGTCGGTTAGGAAAAATAACCGAAATGAACATCCCTACTAGTAGCATGTTGATTATGCTTACAAGATGCAAGTAATATGCTAATAATGCTAACAGGCTAATAACATGCTAATCACGTTAAAAACATGATAGGAACTTGCTAATCATGTTAGTAACATGCTAATCATGCTAGCAATATGCTAGTAACTTGGTAATCATGCTAGCAACTGCTAGTAATATGCTAATCATGATAACAAAGTGCTAGTAACTTGGTAATCATGCTAGTAACATAACTATGCTTACAACATCAAGTAACATGCTAATCATGCTAGCAACAAGCTAGTAACATGTTAATCATGCTAGAAACATGCTAGTAACATGCTAATCATGTTAACAAAATGTTAGTAACTTGCTAGTCATGCTCAAATCTTGCTAATAGCTTGTTAATCAGGCTAGTAACATGCTAATCATGCTAACAACAGGCTAGTAACATGCTAGTAACTTGCTAATCATGTTAGCAACATGCTTTCAGGCTAGGCTTTCTTAAGGTAACTTCAAGTTCGTTGTCAAACGTTACTCATGTTGTAGGTGAGTGTGGTGGCGATGCAGCAGGGTGATCAGCTGAAGCCCTTCGAGACACGCTCCGGTGACGTGCTGGAGATCCTGTACACGGGCGAACTGTCGGCAGAGGTGCGTCACGTCACGTCACGCCGATCAGACGGATTCTCACCGCAGATGTGACGCTCACACGTGTGCTTGTGTTCCCGCAGGAGGTGTTTGCTAAAGAACATCAGCTGAACAACATGAAGACGTGGGCGCTGAGGCTCGGCGGCTGGGTGCTTATGTTTCTGGGCGTCAGTCTGAGCACACGGATCATTTACACGCTGGGTAATTCACACACACACACACATACACACACACTCAGGACTGATGGGTGATGGCCGCGTCCTGACGCTCTCTCTCTCTCTTCCAGTGGACTGGGTTCCTGTGCTGAGGGAGCTGGTGTCTGCGGGGCTGAAGATCTTCGCGCTCTGCGTCTCTTGTTCGCTGACGCTGCTCACCATCGCCGCCGGATGGATCTTCTACCGGCCTCTGCTGGGCTGGGCCATCGCGCTGCTCGCCTTCCTGCCGGTACTCGTCGCACACGCCAGAGCGCCGGCAAAGAAAAACCAATGACTATTTTGACGTCTCAAGCAAAACCTCCAGCAGCTCTGAGCTTCTCTGCGGCTGAGAAGACAGTTTCACCTCAAGCACTTCCTATGGGGTTTTAGAACGGGGTTTTTCAGTTTGGTCTGTGATCAACATAAGCTGACGACAGTTTTTGTTGTGCGACGTGAACGGCACACGTTCACGACCCAAACCCTCTTATGTAGATACCTGTTACAAACATACAGCTTTAAAAATAATGTTTTCGGTATGGATGTGGATGCTGTCGAACAAAACATCTAAGATGAATTATGTTTACCACAGACCTTATTTTAGTCTTAAATTACACAAACAAATATCTAAACATTTTTAAATGAAGAAACATTTACTGTAGATTCACAATGACTTAAGATATGCAGTTTATGCTTAAGAAAAAATCCTTTGGATCAAAATGAGATGATTTTTGAGACCCCACTGTCAGATATTAGTTCAAAACTCACTTCATTTTGATCATTTTTTTGTTTTGCATCTCCTATAAATGTATCTTGATGTAGGAATGTTCAGAAAACAAGACAAAAATACCAAATAAGAGTTGTTTTTTTTGCAGTGCTCTCATGAACTGAAACCCCCATTATAAAATCTCAAGGGAGCTCGCATTCTGGGCTTTCATGTCTATTTTTACACAGGAAATTTATTTACAGCATCTGTTTTTGTGTGTGCGTGCGTGATGTTCATTTTCCAGTAACGGTTTGTGAAATAAAGGGTGAATCCTCACCACGTCATGACGTTTTCAACCATCAAAGCACAAGAAACACAAACCAGCAAACGTGTCTTATAAAGGCTTTAATACACAAACATACCAAATTCTGCTTATTGTGAAAGACAAAAGAATGCATTTCAAGTCTCGTCCACGGGTGCGCAGCGCACCTTGGTCCTGATCTGTTGTTTCTCGAAGTCGTCGTTGCATATTTGTGTTTTGAGTCTGGATGTGGCGTAGAATTCAGTGGCGTACGAACAGAAACGTTAAATACTGACATAAACTCTCAACACTAGATGAACTGATTCAGTTAAAAGGAATAAAATGGAGGCGAACGCAGTCCGTTTACAGCAGCAGGCATTTATTGTTCTTCTTGCCCTTCTTGGCCTGCAGCGCCGCCCTGGTGGCCATCTCGAACACCTCCCGCACGCCGTCCTTGGTTTTGGCCGAGCACTCCATGTATCCGAAGGCACAGATGCGGTTGGCCATGTCGCGGCCCTCCTCCGGCTTGACGGGCTCCTGCGGGACAGACGGACAGACGTCACGAAAGCACAGCGAAAACCCGACGCCGCTGCTTCGCTTACAGCGATAATACTGAAAGATTACAGCGGAAATGCTCAAACGCACTGCAAAATCCTTTTTTTACATCCTTCGTCATCTGAAAGCTGAAGGTGCAACAAAAATCTAAATATTGAGAAAATCGCCTTTAAAGTTGTCCAAATGAAGTTCTTAGCGATGCATATTACTAATTAAGTTTTCATATATTTATGATTATTAAATTTACTAAATATCTTCATGGAACATGATGTTTACTTAATATCTTAAATCATTTTTGGCATAAAAGAAAAATAGATCATTTTGACGCATACAATGTATTGTTCACTATTGCTACAAAAAAATACACCCATGATACTTTTTGTGCTCCAGGGTCACAAAATATACAAATGCACTGAAATCGGTGCACTAATATGTTAAAACTGCCAATTAGAGCTCAATCGATATAATCAAAGACAATTAAAAGAATGAAGTAAAATCAACCAAATGCCAACATTAATCAGAAAAAAAATGTTTTTTGCATAATGTGCATTTTCGAATTTTTTTTTTTTTTTTTCAGAATTTTTCACTATTTTTAGTTTGTCGTCACATATGTCTATATAGTTTTTCTTAGTTTAGATATTTTAGTTTTAAAGTAAAAAGGTGTTGGCTTTAGTTACAAGCCGGACTCTTATTTTGAATGGTTTATGAGAAACTATTAACAGCATTATTTTTCTATTACTTATTATAAAAATTTAAAGATGAAAATTGGCTTTCAAAATAAAAGTCCTGCTTTGCACACATTCAGCCAATGGCAAATACGGGCACACCTGCTTCATCTTGAAGAGCTCGCGGCGAGTGTGTTCGTCGTTGCGCAGGTCCTTCTTGTTGCCCACCAGGATTATGGGAACGTTGGGGCAGAAATGCTTGACCTCCGGAGTCCATTTCTCAGGAATGTTCTCTGTGGGGTCAGAGAGGTCAAAGGTCAGAGCGAGCACAGGAGCGCGAGGTCGGCGCGAGCGCGGCTCGAGACTCACCCAGGCTGTCGGGGCTGTCGATGGAGAAGCACATGAGGATGACGTCCGTGTCGGGGTAGGAGAGCGGCCGCAGACGGTCGTAGTCCTCCTGACCCGCCGTGTCCCACAGCGCCAGCTCCACCTGCAACACGCACACGCTAGCGTTAGCACGGCCGCGCGACAAGCGATCACGGCCACGCGGACCGCTCGCTCTTTACCTGCTTGCCGTCCACTTCGATGTCGGCCACGTAGTTCTCGAAGACCGTGGGCACGTAAACCTCCGGGAACTGGTCTTTGCTGAAGACGATGAGGAGGCAGGTCTTCCCGCACGCGCCGTCGCCCACGATCACCAGCTTCTTACGGATGGCGGCCATTTCTGCGCTGAAAGAGATTCACACACACATACACACGCTATTATGCTAAATGTACTTATGGGATGAAATGACGTGCCGCTCTTGTGTTAGTAATGCTAGTAGAATGTTAGCTAGATGCTAATAATGCTAGAAACATGTTAGTAACATGCTAACAATATGCTAATCATGATAGAAACATGCTAACAACATGATAGTCATGCTAATAACATGTTAATAATGCTAGAAACATGCTAGTAACTTGTTAGTCGTGGTAGAAGCATGCTAACAACATGCTACTCATGCTAATAACATCTTAATCATCTTTAGAAACATCTTTAGTAACTTGTTAGTCATCGAAACATGTAGGTAACATCTAACAATATGCTAATCATCTTTAGAAACATGATAAAACATCTTAACAACATGATAGTCATCTAATAACATGTTAATAATGCTAGAAACATGCTAGTAACTTGTTAGTCATGGTAGAAGCATGCTAACAACATGCTACTCATGCTAATAACATGTTAATAACGTTGGAAACATGCTTATAACTTGCTAGTCATGTTAGAAACATGTTAGTAACATGCTAACAATATGCTAATCATGATAGAAACATGCTAACAACATGATAGTCATGCTAATAACATGTTAATAATGCTAGAAACATGCTAGTAACTTGTTAGTCACGGTAGAAGCATGCTAACAACATGCTACTCATGCTAATAACATCTTAATAACGCTGGAAACATGCTTATAACTTACTAGTCATGCTAGAAACGTAGGTAACATGCTAACAATATGTTAATCATGATAGAAACATGCTAACAAAATGCTAATCATGATAAAAAAAAACATGTTAACAACACGCTAGTAACTTGCTAACCATGCTAGCAACATGCTACTAACTGGATAATTATACTAGAAACATGCTAGCAACATGCTAGTCATGTAAATAACATGTTAATAATGTTAAAAACATGCTAATAACTTGCTGGTCATGAACAATAATAGAACAATAATTAGAAACATGCTGACTACATACTAATCATCATATAATCTAATATATCAAGTTTAAAACTTTTACAGCAGCTTTACGCTTTCAGGCTCGTCTTTCTCAAGCCAATCTAAAGTTTATCTTGACGAACTTTTATATCTAGTGAAAAACAAACATTGAACCACTATCAAAGAGAAATTTAAAAAATATATATTCAAGTAAGTGATAAAAATAACAATTCAAAGTTTAATATAAAAAATGTAAATAGCATCTATACTGATCCACTGTTATGAAGATGAATTACAAAGTGTAACAGTGTTCACAAGCACTGAATATAATCAAAGAAAGCACTGAACTGTAGCCTTTTTTTAAGTGAAAAACAGCAAAAACACACAAAAAAAAAAAACAGAAAAACAGTCCATAGAATGTGTGGAGTTACATGAACACACAGCAAACACAGTCACAAAATAATTCATTAAATGCCTTAAAACAGGCTTCACTTTCACTGGGTTGAGTATTATTGTCATTTTCTTTTTTTTTTTTTTAGAGCTTTGGGATGAAATGAGCTGATTTTCTTGTGTTTCCATGATATTAAACCCCTTAACAACAATAAATGCCGAAACATTAAAAACAGCGTCATAGAAAAAGATAAATAACTAATAAACCCCGCGTTCAGTGATTGTTTAATATGATTATAAACGCACTTTCCTCAGTGTTTATATGCGGTTTCGAGCTCTTCTCGCTCTTTTCGTGTTTAAACGCAGACGCTCAACAGCAGGAGAGTGAAATCATGTTTATTATGACACTCAGAGTTTTATTTCTTTCGCACACGAACAAGCTCTTGCCTTTAAAAGTTTGAATATATGTTCGTGGCGTAAAACGTCGAAGCGAAGCTAACAGGCTACACAAGCGGAAGTGAGCGACTCTTCTCAGTAAAGACATTCAAATCACCAAGCCTTAAACACCCCGCCTGACTCTTTCGGTCGAGGGAAGTTTACTAACAGTCGTTAATCTTTTTTCAAAAGCGTTATGAAGAGAAAATCACATTAAATTGCCGCTCACCGTCTGCTTAACTCCGCTCGAGTTTTCCGGGTCGGTTCAGTGCGCGCGCCTGAAGCCAGACACAATCGGCCAAGATGACGACCGAACAACAACCCGTCAAAATACGAGTCCCCAACAAACGCGTCAAAATAAGAGTCTTCGCATTTCGGTTTCCAGCTTCTCATTTATTAGTGGAGATACATTTGGCATTTCAAAAAGTTAAGGTATTTTATTTAAAACGAAAAAAACAAAAACAGATTTAACGAAAAAAAAAAAAACAAAAACAGATTTTTATAGTATTATTTGTCAACTCTGTTACGGACACATTACGCAATGTGTAGAAAAAACAATAAATCATAACAGGAAAAATCCTCCTTGTTTCATCAGACAAACAGTCCTTACATTTCAACACCTGAAACTGAGATAAAATTTAACCTGTGCACACCTTAAAAATGTGAAAAATAAATATGTTTCATAGAACCATCCACTTGGGCCAACGATTTTTCATCAAAATATGTATTATGTATAATATCCAGTTATTATTTTATTATAAAAAATGATTAATAATGTTTATGAGATTTCAAACATTTTCATTATTTTTGTGAAAATAGTTCGTAAACAGAGTTGATCCTTTAAGTAACAAAATTGTAAACACTTGCTAGCATAAATGCTAAGAGCACACGACACTAATGAAATCATGATTAAAACATTTTTATATCACCCACTATGTTATCAGTGATAAACTCTGTTTTCAAATGTACCTGCAATTATACAGTCACCCACACAAAACCAATCATAAGGTTCTTTTTTTTTTTTTTTGAGAATTGAGATTTATACATCATCTGAAAGCTGAATGAATAGCTTTCCACTGATGCATGGTTTGGCTGAGATACAACTATTTGAAAATCTGGAATCTGAGGGTGCAATAAAATCAATGAAGTTTGTAGCAATGCATATTACTTATCAAAAATTAAGTTTTGATATATTTACAGTGAGAATTTAGAAAATATCTTTATGGAACATGATCTTTACTTAATATCCTAATGGAAAATAATAGAAAAAATAATAATTTTGACCCACACAGTGTATTGTTGGATATTGCTACAAATATACCCGTGATACTTAAGACTGGTTTTGTGGTCCAGGCTCACATATTATACATGGTATCTGATATTATATGAGATCTTTATAATATTTCTGACAATATTACAAATCTAAGACTTTATGTTAAGCTCAGGTTTTGGCAGCTTTTGAGTCCTTGCTGTCCTCCGCTTGCCGCTCCTGGTCCGACGAGGTGGCGCACACCATCCTCGCTTTGACCTTCTTATTAGACGAAATTATGAGGAACGGGCTGAGCGAGGCGTAGCACGAGGAGAAAAACACCCTCATGTCGGCCACCACCGGAGGCACCTGCGGCACCGTCAGCATGTAGATCCAGATGACGTTATCGATGCCGAAAAACACGGCGTACAGAACCACCAGCATCACCACCGTCTTGGCCGCCCGCGTCTCCATCGTGGCGCCCTGCGAGCGGCGGATGCCCCGCACCTTCCTGCCGTGCCGGTGAAGGAGGACCAGGATGTAGCCGCTGGAGCCCAGCATCACGCCCACGAACGCGAAGTCGCGCACCGACACGGCCACCCCGTTAATCACGTAGGACAGGTTGTCACGGAAGTCCACGTGGCAGAAGCCCAGGTTGAGGGTGAATGGCGGGACGGTGCCGTTGCGAGGGGCGACGGAGAAGAACGGGGCGGCTATGCAGACGGCCATGTTGATGAACCACAACGCGGCGAACGTGGGGACGACCAGCCGCGGGAGCCGGACCTTCAAGCCCGACAGCAGCGGGCCGGCCGCCGGCGCCACGGTCACCGCCTGGAAGACGCTCAGCATGCAGGTGATGCAGACGGACAGCGCTCGGGCAATGCGGTAGGCGTAGATGACCACCTTGCAGCCGCCGTCGTCCAGCAGGTTCTTCATGCCGAAGACGGTCATGGTCTGCGGGACGCAGCGCGTCAGCAGCAGCAGCAGGTCGGCGAAGGCCAGGTGGCACAGGATGGAGTCCACGGGCTGCAGCTGAGCGTCGGTCAGCATGATGTGGACATAGGCCAGCAGGACCAGCGCGTTGGCCAGGATCCCCAGACCCGCCTGCAGGAGGAACGAGACCCCTTTGATGGTGACGCATAGATCCATTTAGAGGTCGAGCGTGCAAACGCTCTTTCTGAATTCCATGGCTGAATATAAAGCCTTGAATGCTCCCGCGGGAGCCGCCAGGAACCCGAAAACCCACAAGAAGACACAAAGGAGAACAAAGCGTCCAGCTGAGGTGCATCTTAATTACTCTTGAACTGAAAGATGATGATTTCGCTGAAATTTTTCGAATAGATCTTTTTCTCTGTTCTTGTACATTTATTCTTCATTTGTTTGCGTTTCTCATTTCGTTCACATTTATATTCTGACAAATGTGGTCCATTTCCATTTTTAATCCATTTTAACACGGTTCGTGACGCAAAAAAAAGTATCTTTCTTGTCCCTGAGAGCAGCTGTTCTGTAACACGTGTAATTTTCCGCTAATGGTGTCCCTCGTGAGATAATTAGAAAACATTAGGAGCATTAGCTAATTAAATCTTTGCAAACATGCTCTGTAATGAGGAGGTCTGGGATGATCGGATGCTTTACGGCAGGTCTGGGCTGGTCTGTTTTCTGTTGTGGCAGTAATGAGTTCTTCATGTATTGTGATGTCAGCGACCCGCGATTCCCTCGGGTCAGACGAACACGCCAACAGATGCGAACCGCATTTGTACTTCAGCTCCGGGGTTTCCTCTAGTGAACATGCGCTATCTTTTGATGCATGCTCTTATTTATACATTTTTAGGAATCATGACTTATTGACTGACAAAGCTCAAACCCATCCCTGATTTCCCATGTCCTGATTATGATAAGACAGTGTAGAGGAGACAAGAAGTTAAAATGGGAGAGAGATGGGGGCGTGATCAGGAAAGGTCAAACTCAGGACACCAACGGTGGTATATGTCGGCGTGCTGCCCACAAGGCTACGGGCCTTGACAAATCTTGATACTGTTTTACATTTGATGAACATGACCTGAGAGAGTCTCCCAAGTCTGGTTGAATTACGCCGTCACTGCGTCTGTGACAGAATCACTGAACTGCACATCATTCAGATAATTGAGCTCAGGTCTGAAGTCACTGGACCGTCCCGTACCTGAATGTCCCCATGGCCGGAGCTAGACTATAAAACGGAGGCTGACTCTGAGGTGGGGAATCTTACGATTCGAGCTGCAGTTGAGATGAACTCAGACACTCTGACGCGTGGCCTGCTCTTCCTGTCTCTGGCTGCGACCGGCGTTCCGGGCAACGGCGCCGTCATCTGTGCCTTCGTCTCGGTGGCGTATCACGAGAGTCGCCTCTCGCCCGCCGACGCCATCGTGCTGCACCTGGCGTCCGCCAACCTGATGGTGGTGGGCATCCGCTGCCTGCTGGAGGTTCTGGCCACGTTCGAGATCTACAACGTGTTCGACGACACCGGCTGCAAGGCGGTCATCTTCGTCTACCGCACGACCAGGTCTCTGTCCATCTGGCTGACGTTCGTTCTGAGCGCGTATCAGTGCCTGAGCGTCGCTCCGCCGGGCTCGCGCTGGGCCGCCGCCCGCGCTCTGCTCGCTCAGTACCTGGCCGTCGTCTTCCTGGCGCTGTGGCTGATCAACACCTCCATGAGCGCCGCCCCGCTGCTGTTCGCCATCGGGGCCCGGAACGATTCCAGACTCCTGCAGAACGGGATCAACGTCGAGTTCTGTTTCCTGAGCTTCCCGTCCAAACTGTCGCGGGACGCCAACGGCGCGGCGCAAGTGGGACGAGACGTGGTGCCGATGGCTCTGATGGCGACGGCCAGCCTGGTCATCCTGGTGTTCCTGTACCGCCACAGCCGCCAGGTGAAGGGTCTGCGGGGCGGCGGGGCGAGGTCTTCAGAACGCCGCGCCGCTCTCACAGTCGTCACCCTAGTCACGCTCTACGTGCTGTTTTACGGGGTGGACAACGGACTGTGGGTTTATACACTGACCGTGCCTCAGACGCTGGGCTCCTCGCTGATCTCAGATCTGAGGATCTTCTTTTCGTCTCTGTACGCCGCCGTCAGTCCCGTCGTGATCATCGTCTCCAACAAGAAGGTCAATAAACAGCTGAATTGTGGGAAAGAGCCAAAGACGCTCTCGGACGCAGCTCAGCCCAATGATTGATGGACACTCTCAGACTAAACGACAAAACGTTGACTATGTGGCAACAATTAAGGGCTTGTTATGTCTCAGCCGTCTTTAATAATGTTGCAACATCGTGGACAAGAATTAAGTTCCTGAATTGTTTAAACATTTTAAAAAAACCTTTGAAAGGTTTATGGTTTTCATGGACAGTGAGAATGATTTGTGGATTGATGGATGGGTATAGATGCACAATACACTTATGAATTAAAAAGGAGCCATTCCTTCATTTCACATTTGTTGGGAACACACGCTTATGTTTCTGTATATGTTCTTGCATCTGTCAGCAGGTGGCGCTTGTGTGAGACAAACTTTATTTCTAAATGTATAGAAATGATTATCTTTGTCATACTCGTTCCCAGATTCATTTATTTGTAATCCATACTTTACATTCACACGTTTACTGAACATTAACTGATGTCGGGTGACACACGGGACAAAGACGCTGATCTGAACGTGGTCTCGTCCACAGAGTGTGTTTTTCCCAGATGTTGTTCTCCATGTGTCGTGTTCTTCATTCCACTGAAATCTGATCCGTTCCAACAGACTCCGGTGGAATGAAGGACACAAATCACGGATGGATCCGTATGAGTGCAGACACACTGAGAGGAGCTTCAGTGATCTATGGGAAAATGAAAAAAGATGAAGTGAATAATGACTGAATGAACAAAATGTAAGAGCTCAGTTCTTCTGAAGTGTGTATGTGTGATCTGAGGCGTTTCCCTGTGCAAGACTCAACATGCTGCAGCTCTGCCTGTGGCTACACACACACACACACACACACACACACACTTGCATACTCGCACATACATGTTTCCATGCACTCACTCTTTCTCTCTCTCACATTTTAACAATTTATTTAAATGCACTTAAAAGAAAATAATTTACAGGGACATAAATATTACAGATGCAGTAAGATGCATGTACAAAATCATGGACCAGTAGCATACAACAGATCTTCACAATATTAAGCATATCACCCTGTTATGGATATAAATAACGTCTCTGCATATATCGCGGCTGCCTATGATAGCAGACAAAGCACAATATTTTGCTAACTGTTTAGCCCTCTTTTTTGGCATCCCAAGTTGTTGAAGTCCTCTCACAACCAACCTATGTATGTGTCCTAAGCTGCCAAATATAAAAACAAATAAACGACCCCGATAACCTATCTCCGTAATAATATTTAGCAGTGGTTGATATTTAATGACTTTAGTCATAAAGGCTTCCTCCATACTAGAGTCAAAAGTGCGTGCGACCTCCAGCATGAACACTTCTCTACACTCCTCATTAATCACAACAACATCTGGTGTATTAGCAGACAAATGTGAAAAAATTCCAGAATTACTGTTAAGACACTGAAACATAGATGTCTTTACACAAGAATGTTTGTATATTCTTACTACAGGTGGTAGATGCTCTGATATGTCCTTCACTATAAGGTCCACTATTCTATTGTGACGAGCTACGTACATTCCCTTGTAAGCATGGCAGCCATTCAACATATGTGGCAATGTTTCAGTAATCGGCTCTGTAGTGTGATGCAAACAATGAGGAACCTGAGTTGTGGGAAACCAGATAGAAAGGTAATTTGTAATCTGGCTTTAACTGTGAAAATAACAATGTCCTCACTGAGCGCAGTATTCTTAAGAAATGAATGTGACACAGAATGATCAGCAGAAGAAAGACATGCAAGTTTTTCCTGAAGTTTCAGTCCAGTCCAATGTTGCTTTTCATGATATTGATGTATATTGATTGACACACACACACACACACACACTTGTACACACACCTTCTCGCACATATGCACGCTCACTTTCTCTCTCTCTCTCTCTCCCTCTCACACACACACACACACACACACATTTGTACACACTTTCTACTTATGCGCTCACTTTCTCTCTCTCTCTCTCACACACACACACCTGCCTTTCGCTTTATACATGTTGTGTTTGCATGTACCTCACCTTTCTCTCTCTCACACACGCACACGCACATTTGTACACACACTTGTTCCATAGGCGTAATGGTTTTTATACTGTACAAACCCTATTTTCTATCGCCCTACACCTAAACCTAGCCCTCACAGGAGACTGTGCACACTTTTACTTTCTCAAAAAAACTCATTCTGCATAACGTGATAAATACCAGGTGCACACACACACACACACGGTCGCACACACATGTTGTGTTTCCACTTTCTCTCTCTCTCACACGTGTGCACTCACTCACATTCACAGTCTCACACACACCCACACACACCAATACATCTGGAGGAGCGTTCACAGAAAACCCTAAAAAGGCCATTTTCCAATTAAAATTATTTCCATTTAACAAAAATTGTTACTTGAAATGAAATAAATGTTAACTGAAATAAAAATGGAAATATCTTACCTGTTTTATTCCAGCTCGTAACCAAGACCAACAGTTCGTATTTTAATCTAGTTTAAAATAGGTGAAACTGAAATAACAACAACAACAAAAAAAATCTAAACAAATAAAAATAACAAAACCAACAAAGTACTAAAATGAAACAGAAAATATAAAAAGTGGACACTTTCAGTAGTGTTACAGACAGAGATTTAACCTCACCTTTCAACTGAGGGGGTCTGAAGTCAGATTACCTGCCAATATAAAGCACACACAAATGTCACAAAAAGACACTTTATGAAGCTAGAGTTACCATCAGACACAGAAGAGAAGCTCTGCTCCGTTACAGAAAGAGGAAGCATTGAGCTGAATCCAGATGGCAGAATCTGCTGTGGACGCGTGACTGAACACCATTACCTGCGTCAGGTGCTCAGAACAAGCCACGCCCCCTCACAGCCACGGCCCCGCCCATCACAGCTCGTGAAACTCCTTACAAATTCACATCTGTGGGCGTTCACTGCTGCGAGTGTCAAACGCACAGTGAAAATGACAAAAAATGTTTTCACAAACGTGGAAATGTGTCACACATTCCCGCAAGAAAAGCGGTCCAAACGACACCAATGCCCTCATTTCAGCTGACAGCAGCATGAGGCCAGTAGCTGTCTGATTTGGCGCAGCATAAAGACTAAAAGTCGTTGAGGTCTAGTTTGGCAATGACACATGCCTGGACTCGCTGGAGGAATGTCGTTCACATGTGACGCTGAGTTTATCCTTAGATCATCGCTTTCCTCTGAGAGCAACAAAACACTTTTATCGCTCATGAGTGCCAGTCATTTGATGACAATGTAATATGCTCATCTGAGATCTGAGTGATATTTCGTTTTTATATGACACAATATATATACATACACACACACACACACACACACACACACACACACACACACACAAGCACAAACTTCAACCTCAATATCGCATAGTGTTTGACTTCATATGCTGCATATATGCTGATGCTTGTGCTTGTTTAAAGACTCAAATGACTCCTAATACTGTAACAAACACACTTTGTGTTTCTGGCAGTGGAAACAGCTGTTAAAATCACTCTTCTAATAAGCAGTGACCATGTCTTTCTGGAAATGTCTAGAGTACAGCGCAGGAATGTAGACAGGATTGAACACGCCGTTGTGTGATTTCAACCAGCAAGTTCTGAAAATTAGTGCTACCTGCAGTTAAAACAGTTACATTTCGTTCAGACGTTCATTTCAGATGTTACAGTTTTTCTGTACACTAAATCCCATTGTAAAAACTAAACTGTCAACTACCAAAAGTCTTTCATCAAATCAATCCCACAGTTGTCAAAATCTTAAACACTATTCATCTGGTTAGGGCACAATTTGCAAATCTGAATCTCCCATTTACCAAAACGCTAAACACATTCTCAAACATAAAACACATTTAGCAGTGTGGTGCACTTGTACCCAGAATGGTGCACACAGGCTACAGAAGTTAAACACAACTAACACACTGTTTTCATCATTTACACACTACCACTCAAAACTGAAAACACATGTGTCCAATCAGTGAACCCAATTAGTAAACAGTATATAAGCCTAGTCAAATGCAAACGGCATGAGTGGATCCAACAATGGAGCAATACAATAGAAGAGGAAGAGGAAGAGGAAGAGGAAAAGGAAGAGGAAGAGGAAGAGGAAGAGGAAGAGGAGTCCATGTCAGAGGTGGTGGGCAAGGACTAAGACCAAGAAGAAGATCTGTAATTTCAAATGACATTCGAGCAACTGTCATAGATCATGTTTTGGTGCATGGCATGACTATGAGGGAGGCAGGGCAACGTGTGCAACCAAACCCAAGCAGGTTCTCAGTGGCTACTATAATCTGGACCTTCAGAGAAGAAAACGGGTAAAAAGTATACTTGTCTCAGTAAGGGAACAATGAAAAAGAATTTTTCCATGGTACTGTGTTTAAAAACATTTACTGAATAAAATATATATGTATAAAGTATACTTCTAACTAAATGTGTGTTTTTTTTTTTGTTTGTTTTTTTTTTAGAATTGAAAGACGGCCACATGAGGGTGGAAGAACACGCATGTTCTCACAACACCAGGAGATGCTTATTGTGGATATGGTCCGTCAAAATAATGCAATTCGACTGTGTGAAATACAGCAGCGGATTAAAGACGACAACATACATTTTGAGGGAATAAATAGTGTGAGTCTGTCAACAATTGACCGTGTCCTGCAACGCAACAAGATACGGATGAAACAAGTTTATCGGGTACCATTTGAGCGAAACTGTCAGAGAGCGAAAGCGCAACAATGTCAATATGTGCAAGTAAGTAAACTTTTACAGTAAACTCCGTACTAGAACGTATACTGTATTGTCTGGGAAGCAGCACATGTATACATCATACTGTGTCATCTACAGAACTAAATGTAGTTTGTTTTCACTGTGTACAGAGAATCTTTGAGCTTGACTCAATGGTTAGGCCTCATGAATACATCTTTGTGGATGAAGCTGGATTCAATCTAGCAAAAAGGAGAAGAAGAGGTTGCAGTGTCATAGGTCAACGTGCCATTATTGAACTGCCTGGCCAGCGTGGTGGAAATGTAACTATCTGTGCTGCCATCAGCAGCTATGGGGTTCTCCACAGTCATGTTACTGTTGGGCCATACAACACCGAAATTCTAACATTCCTGGATGGTCCATGGGATGCTTTGCTTGAGCAGAGAGATTGCGAGCAGGCAGAGCATGCCATGTATGTTATCATTTGGGACAATGTGAGCTTTCACCGTGGTCCAAGAATATGCAACTGGTTTCACAATGAGCAGCATTTTATGAATGTGTTTCTTCCACCATACTCTCCCTTTTTAAACCCTATTGAGGAGTTTTTCTCAGCATGGAGATGGAACGTATACGACCAAAACCCTTACACACAGCAAAATCTACTTCAAGCAATGAATGGAGCATGTGGTGAGATAGGAGTGGAATCTTGCCAGGGCTGGATTCGGCATGCTATATGTGAGCTTTTTTGTTTAAATGTGAGTACAAGAATAAATGAATGAATAAATATTATTTTCCCACTATCCCACAGTGTTTTGTATTTATGTAGTGTGTAATCGTTGCTAAGTTGTGTTTGCACATTGGCTGGTTTTGTGTGGTTTTTTTTTTACAGTAGTGCTTGATTTTGAGTAAAGTTAAAATAGTTTTCGGTCAAATGTTTGGTCGAAGGTTTTGTGAGTGTGTTTTGAGACAAAGAGATGAGATTTTAGGAAATGTGTTTTTAGCAATTCAGAAAAACTGTAATACGTGCATAGCGCGTGCAAGAGCACTGTGAAAAATATGTAACGTGTCACACTTTTGGAACTGAGCAAAATACTACTGAATTTATGAATCTGCAGTTTAATGATGTACTTTTGAATATTATAAAATGTATGTTTACAGTTTATACTTTCAATAATGAATCAGTTAACTTATTAAAATAAAGGTTCTTTATTGGCATCGATGGAACCATTTGCATCCTTAAATACTTGAAATGGCAAAAAAACGTTCTTTTTACGGTAGGAAAAGTTCCAGAGATTATTAAAAAGTCATTAATAGAATAAACTGTTCTTCTGAAATGTCAGTCCGAAAATAGTTTTTTTTTTTTTTTAACACACCATAACTGATTAACTTTTTTTGGTTATTTTCCAAACCATTCATACAGTTCTTGAAGACAAAGACCCGTTTCTCAAAACTTTTCACCTGTTTTCACACATTCCAATTTGCTCAGTGTTTTCATTCTTCAGTTCCATCAGAATGAAAAGTCCTTGTGTCAGGATAGTCAAAATGCTTAGTCATGCTGTCAATATAACAATAAACTATGCCAACAGTTTGGATGACAGTTACTGTATTGAAATGTAGAAGGCTGCACTTCTTACAGCATATATGCCATACATTCATTTTACAAGTACAAATTGACACACAATTGATTAAAAGAGACTGGATAGGAATCACTAAGCATGCGTAAGAACAAATTACTAGTGAATGAGACCCAAGGTTGGCAAAGTTATATTGTTGGTGTTTCTGAGGTAAATGTTATGTTACGACTGTATAGAAGCTGTTTTATTGACAATTTTCGAAACACCGATTGATCGATTTTCATCATGTCTTCAGATATTTATTCATGTTTATCTTGTGCTGAAACTAGTTGAAAAGAGGAAAAAGATGACTGATCGGCGCCAACAGCCTTGTGAGCAGCGCACTACGGGCGTCCCGAGTTCAAATCCGATCTCACGCCCCTCTCTCTCTCTCACTTCGCTTCCTGTCAGCTCTGATCTGTCATATCACAATAAAGGTGAAAATGCCAAAAATACAAACTTCTTCTTTGGTGATAGCATGACAAACATTTTCCGCTTAGACTGGGCTGCGTTCGGATATACCTACACTGTAGTCTGCTTGGGAGAATTATGGGGCGATGTATAAAGTCTTCCTAGGTGAAAGGTCTGGTAATATGGTATGATGGGAATATGAGGGATGATGGGAACTGAAGTCCAGAGCAGACAAACAGTGATCTGTAAGGAGTGCCCTCTGGTGGCTGCCATGGGATTGCCATGACAATCTACAATCGTTTTAAAGTAAGGGTAAAATCCAAAAACCTTTCTGCAGCATCCTCAGCATCCCTACTTCCTGCGGTGATGGTTGCGCATAAAACCATGGTGCCCCGAGAAGGGAACGAGACACTGCGTCCTTATTGCTTCCCAAGCCTCTGATGAAGAAGCAGATGATGTATTCTCCCGGCGCCCTTTTTATACGGCGATCACGTCAGTAGTGACGTCACAAGCTGTAGCTCAGCCAATGTTATGTTCACGTTTAGGCATGTGCTTCAGACCCCGGACATGCCGAAGATGTTCCCCATAGTGTCCGCTAGAGGACGCAGTGTCTTATTTGCTTCTTAGGGAGCCATGGTTACATGTGTAACCTGAGACGTTATTATAAAAACCAATAGGAAAATCTCAAGGCAGCTCATGGCGAATTAGTCTTCTGGGCAGTGTTGGGGAAAGTTACTTTTAAAGTAATGCATTTCAATTTTGTAATGGAATTTTTTATGGAAAGTAATGCGTTACGTTACTTTTGCGTTACTTTTTAAATCTGGGCAGGGCTTGTTTCTTTGTTTTTAATATAAAACAATTCTAATGCAAAAGCCCTTTTACACCAAAAGTGAAATGAATTCACCTCAGGCTGAAAGAAAAGTACATTTATGCAGGAGAAGATCACTCTTCAGATTAAAAAAAATTAAGAACAAATGTTAGTTTATCTAAAGTAATTTTTCTTATTAGTATGGCTGAATTGCATCATAGAAGATCAGCAGCAAAGACACTGGTTAATCAAATGGGATTAAATAGATAAAGGATATTTTTATTGTTTAACATATTTAATTATTGCAGGGTTGTGTCATATTCTGAGTTTGCATTTCACTGTTTATATTCATTTTGAGGAATACTCAATCTGAATCTGTGAGTGAGATGAATTAATGCTTGGTTACATTTAGTCTAGAATACAGTAACATCATGTTTACTCACAATTTCCCCACAGGAGACTTGTCGATCAATAAATGGGGAAAAAAGCAACTGGCGTTACTTATTTGAAAAAGTAACTCAGATATTTTCTTAGAAATTCAAAAGTAATGCGTTACT
Source organism: Labeo catla (assembly GCA_012976165.1). Classification (NCBI taxonomy): domain Eukaryota; kingdom Metazoa; phylum Chordata; class Actinopteri; order Cypriniformes; family Cyprinidae; genus Labeo; species Labeo catla. The sequence continues at coordinate 163,684 of VONZ01000715.1, read as the reverse complement.
TTACTAGTTACTTGAAAAAAGTAACATTATTATGTAACTCGCATTACTTGTAATGCGTTACCACCAACACTGCTTCAGGGTTTAGATGTCACAGTGTGGTAAATACAGATGAAAAACTTCAGCTCAAACCTCTTGATCTTCCTGTCAAACACATTAACAGAACTCCACCTGCTGGACAACATAAGGGAGAGCAACAGTCTGAAACCTTCACTGTCTCATTTGGTTGTGATCAGCCTGATTCCAATGATTCCAGATTTAACACAATCTATAAATATCTGCAGGAAAACAGATATATGCTGACCAGGGACACACACAAACACACACACACACATCTACATCAAATTCAACCACCTTTAGCACCTGTTTACTTCTTATGATACCAGGAGCCAGTTGCATTGCCATTATTCTAAGACTGCGTCTTATGAACTAGTTAGAACAACTAGCAGCTAGCCAAGAGGTATCAAATTAGATTAATTTATGTTTTGATGTAACTGTCCTAAAAAAGTTCTGAACAGTCTTAAAGAAAATATTTGATGACTCGTAGGACTATTCTTAGCAGTTCAACCGGGCCCAGGTTTTATAGTCTGATAAAGTGGCAGAACATGCAGAACCTCCTCCCTACTATACAGGCCAAGACAGGGGAAGACGACCCCCTTAAGAACAATGTGCATTTATTTTTAAACTGTAAAATAATTAGATATGAGCTTTGCATGTGCATCAGCCAATGTGTTATTGTAGAAAGTAAATATATAATTATATATTAGTTATTACAGCGCTATATAAATAAAAGGTGACTTGACTTGACTAATATGATTAGTTCTTGAGTTCAGCTGTGTGTCTTTAATGTACCTTGTTTGTATTTAAGCTCTTCCTTTTGCTGTGTTTTTTGTCAGGTCACGTTAGAGTTTTGATGTGTTTCATCTGCCATGCTTGGGCTTATCTTGTGGATTATTATTAAAGAACTTGATTTTCTGCCTCATTGTTTGCACGCGTCTTGTTGACAACACAAATGAGATCATTAAAATATGTATTTTTCAATCTCAGGGGTACTTCAGGTAAATATGACACAGAACAAAAGTTTGAAAATGCCTGCATTACATGTAACAGTGACAGCTCTTAAACCTGAAATGATTTATCCAGTGGTAAAATGCGGAGTAAAAAACAAATTTATTGTTAAATTGCAATTTAATACTTTTAGAGAAATTAGTACTTTCAGAGTATGATTTCATAATGCAGATTACGTGAAATCAAATGTAAAAATTATTACAGAATCACAGTGCTTTTTCATCACTTGTACGCCTAACGGAGGCGCGCTTACCTGTTGTGTGACGTCATAGTAAACAAACACGTGATGTCCATTGTTGAAATATGTTGAAACGCTCTGTTGAAAATCTAAAATACCTTGTGAATTTTTCATTAGTTTTTCTCGATTGCTAAGACAGATTTCTTGAAAGCTGCTCTCCTTTTCTCTAAACTGTGAACACAAAACCCAATTTTCAAGCTACATTCACAAAACCTCAGACTCTTCTTGCAAAACCAAACTTTCACCTCAAAACAGTTCAATCTGTGCTCAAAATTGAACTATGTTGTCAAATCATGCCCTGAGTCAATCAAAATTAAAAACACTACTGAACAGTCACTAAACACTACGTAGAAAAATAGAAAACACAATGCTCAGGACATGAAGCTGGAGAAATAAATGTTTATTGTTCACTGTAGGCTAAATGCATGTTGCAAAACAAAGAAAACCTGTGCATTTAGCACTTGTACAAAAAGACAAAACAGAAATCTTGTGCATTTACACGTAGCACTTGTAAAAACAAACAGAAATCTTATGCGTTTGCCACTTGTGTACAGTAAGCCCATGTAAAAATAAAGTACAAAAATATACAAATAAGCGCATTACTCAGCCACAGCATCATGTCTCCGTACTGGGTCAGGCCACAGGACTTCATCCACATCACAGGCCATATTTTGTCTGGCCAGGCAACGGGGGAAAAAACCCCTGGCATGCCGTATCCAGGCTTGGCATGCCTCCACACCTATGTCACCACAGGCAAGTCCCATGGCTTGCAGGAGATTTACCCTGGTGTAAGGTTGGCGTTCATATACCTTCCACCGCCATGAGGAGAAGAATTCCTCAGTGGGGTTTAGGAAAGGGGAGTACGGTGGAAGGCAAAGATTGATAAAACCTTGGTTCATATTGAACTACTCTCTAACCTGGAGGGCCCTGTGAAAACTCACACTGTCCCAAACAGAGATTAAACCCAGCTTCATCCATGTAGATGTATTCATGGGGTCTTTCCATTGCATCCAGTTGAAAAAAGTGATACGGAAAAAGTGATTTAGGCCACTACAGTAAATCACTACTTAGAGTAATCAACATCGAATGTGTCTGGATATATGCCAACCTGTACATACTGGAATCTTTGCTCTTTGACTCTGTCTGAGTTGCGATCAAAGGGCACTCTGTATAGCTGATCATGCGCAGTCTGTTGCGCTTGAGGACACGATCAACAGTAGAGAGGCTGACACTGTTGATACCCTCAAAATTTACATGGTCCTCAATGATCCTCTGCTGAATTTCACTCAGTTTAATGGCATTGTTCTCACGGACCATATCAACAATTAGGGTCTCTTGGTGTGGGGAGAACATACCTGTCCTCCCACCCCCATGTGACAGTCTTTCAATTCTACAAAAAGAGAACATGGAGTTACAAAAAAATACATGGAATACTAGGCCTACAAACAGTTAGACCAACCCTCCATTATAATACTACAGTACATTGGTACAGTGATGTACTGAAAAATCGTCAATGCAAGTGAATGTGAGAAAATAATTCACTTGCATTGACGGTTTTTCAATCTAGAGGTCCAGTGGGGTTTTACGGATGGGCGGGACTTACCAGCTCTATAGTATGTCATACAGTAATTGCTGTCAACATTTACATACTGTACTATAATGTCAAAAAATGGTAATTACCTGTTCTCTTCTCTAAATCTTCGGATTATGGTGGACACAGTGAATCTACTGATGTTTGGTTGTACCCTTTGTCCAGCCTGAACCCTTTGGTTCAGACAATAGGGTTTAGTGTTTTAGCAATTGAGAAAAACTGTAATGTTGTGCATTATTCAAGCGTGTAAAATGTATTATACTATACCCTGGCATGAATAATAATAATAATAATAATAATAAAGTTACTGTTTAAATAATTAATGAATAATAAGTTATAAATTGAAATCACAATTACTTCCACAGAAGCATTTGACAACCTCGGAGCTTGTGGTAGGTCTGTTTTACACTGATTTTACGCTTGTCCTATTGGAATGAGCGTGGACACGCCCAACGCTCCGTTCTGCGCGTGCTTGCACCTCTCACAGAAGCGCGCATCACTCCTTGGTTTGGCGCCTTTTATTCTGAGGGGATTTCGTGAGATAGCGCCCACGGAAGGACTAGCGCCGACGAAAAAGTGCATTTCATCGGTAAAGACACATGGATTACGCTGTTTTGTGCTTAACTTACTAGTTGTAATCGGTTCTGGCTCTACGTGACAGAAATCCACATAGAAGTTTTGGTCAGACATGTGAGGTAAGGTTTATTTATTTTATCAGTTGTCAAAATGACATCAAATGGATGTGAACTTAACAAACTTTTCGTGATTGTATGTTCAACATAAACCCAGCATTTTTTAGAGTTAACATGAAATTCAGTGATTCAAGTGCAGATTCAGATTGCAGATATTGAGTATAAAGTATTGACATTGCAGCTAAGACTTAGTGTCAATCCCCAGGCCATTACAGCTTTTCGTTAAAGTTCCTTATCTAAAAATAAAGAATGATGTCCTCATTTATTTTTGATAGAATGAGTTACTGCTAAGCGTTGTTTGCCAGTGACATCTTCATGTTTACAGCCAGGATCTTTCTTCAGAGCTTTACAGCTGGACCAGGTTAAAGTCTATTTAAAAGTCTAATTTAATAGGAGTCTCATTAAATGACAGATTTGAATTCTGAGGTAACTAAGGTTTTTTGGGTGGTTTCTAGGGTGTTCCTAGGTGATGCGATGGCAGTTTTGTCAAAACTACCTAGTTAGTTAATTATAATAGGAATTAATTATAATAAGAAATGTAACCAACACCTACATTAACATGGACAGTGTACAACTAACAAGATGGCTAGAAAGGTAAATTTGATCGCAAGATTGTCCCTTATGTGAAGTTTAATGACTTGTCATGTTTACATTTGCGCTTGAGTTATTGTATTTGTAACCTGGAAAAAGAACAGTTATTTTTTTCAGTGCTGTAAATTCATTAAACATTGGTTAAACATCATTAAACATTAAACATTTCCTAATATGTCAGAATCAGACAGTATCAGCTTAAAGAAACCATTTCCAAGACTAGACATTAGCAATTGCTTTAACACCCATGAGTCTTCCAAAGAATGGTAATGCATGAATGCTAGTAAGATGCTCTTTTGGTGTACTTGGGATGCTGTCCACTAATTGGGATTGTCCTAAACCCCCTGGTTAATAACTTAACTCAAAGAATTCTGTTGTGTTTGCATCTGTCAGAAATACTTAAGTACGTTCTTGCATGTAAATTCAAGTAGTATTCTGAACCAGGAATGCAATAATAGTTTTTGTAGTTATGATGTATAGTGGATAAATGGCTGGCACTTGGGAGTAATTTTAGGCATCACAACATCATAATGTACACTATGAAAGATGGATAAATATTCAAAAGCATTTCATTTTCCTGTGTTTTTGTGTGGTTTGCCTTTTGTTCTTGTAGACAGCATATGATGGAATGCTTCATGGAAATGCTTGATAATTACAGAAACACAACAGCAAGAAGTTTGCAAGTTTACTTTTATTTTCACAAACGGCATACTGACATTTCACAAGCGATTCATATTATATGATGACTTGCTACTCTGTCTGGATATTGTTCCTCACTCCTCGGCTTCTTTGCCCTGAAAACAAGAACATATTAGAATCATTGTAGCCTCACCAGACCATTTGAAAATCAGTTCATGTGTGACATTCATGTAGAGCTACTCCTGAACATCAATTTTCCAAGTTTAGAACCATTAAAATACACTTGAACAGATAATCAAGGTTGGAAGAAAACTTGGATGAAGACAAAACATCAGGATGAAAAGGTGAGCACAAACTTGGCATCCAAAATGCTGTTAATCTTGACAATGTTGTGACTGACTTTCTTAAAACATTTCGCTGAATTCAGCTTTACTTACACTTGAAGTGTAAACAGACTGACACACAGGGATAGTTAAATCCATATATCTAACAATCTAATCTAATTACATGGACATGGAAAAACAAAAACAAAATGTGCGGCTCACACGTGCAATGTGCAACAGGTCTAACAGCATGTTTCTTGTTCTGCTTATTTATTGTTTGGTTATCTTAGCTAATCAGCTGCTTAAAAACCTGCATAATGTGCAGTTTATACTGATTATTATAAATTTATGTAAGTTATATTATTTATTATAAAAATATGCAGTTGTTCATTCTTTCTGCCTTTTTCTAATTTTTATTTGCTTGCTGGACCCCGACAGAAGATTTCACCAAAACAGTCAGCAAGAGAAAAACCATCCACCACAGTCGGGCTGTTTTGAGTTGACTGGTGGGATTAACTAAACTAACAGCTTTGCTCTTTGTAGCTATTGTACTGCCCAACAGTGTTATCAGGGTAGTATAAGTTTAAATGTTACCTTCCCAGCTTCACGGCTCTTGGCTCTCAGCTTGTTGACCTGGGACTCAGCGATGTCAGCGCGCTCCTGAGCCTCCTCCATCTCATGCTGCACCTTCCTGTACCTGGACAGGTGAGTGTTGGCCTGCTCCTCCTGTTAGGATGACACAAGATATCCAACCCCTTTCAGAGCATTGCACTCATGACACTGAATGTATTGAATAGAGAATGTCAAAACTTCACACTCAAGACATTTGACATTAGACTTACAGCTTCTTCAGCCTGGCGCTTGTAGGCCTTCACTTTCAGCTGCAGCTTGTCTACCAGATCCTGCAGTCGGGTCACGTTCTTCTTGTCTTCCTCAGTCTTTGGGTGTAAATATTGTTCATGCTCTTAGTTTAACTATGTATATAACTATGAAAGTAAATTTGAAATTCAGTGTAGTTGTACCTGGTAGGTGAGCTCCTTCACTCTCCTTTCATATTTGCGCACTCCTTTCACAGCATCTGCACCACGTCTCTGTTCAGCTTCAACTTCAGCCTCCAACTCGCGCACCTTCAGTACAGAGTTATTGTTGTCACCTGTCAAATCTCTGCCATAGTCAGTTCATCTAAGACTGTATTTAGCTTGTAATTTACCCTGGACTCCAGTTTCTGGAGCTGTTTCTTTCCACCCTTCATGGCCAGACTCTCAGCCTCATCCAGACGGTGCTGCAGGTCTTTGACAGTCACCTCCAGGTTCTTCTTCATCCTCTCCAGGTGAGCACTGGTGTCCTGCTCCTTCTTCAGCTCCTCAGCCATCATGGCAGCCTGAAATATGAGGCAATTAAAATTAACATATCAACAGAGAGAGAAATGCCATCCCTTTGTTACCACATACAGATAATCCAAGTCAAATAACTGTTTGAATTACAATAGAGTAAGAGAATATAAACACTCACATCAGTGATGGCCTTCTTGGCCTTCTCTTCTGCATTTCTGGCCTCCTGGACTGCATCATCCACCTCACCTTGAACCTGGACCAGATCAGCCTCAAGCTTCTTCTTGGTGTTAATTAGACTTGTATTCTGTTGGATTTAAGCAGGTAGTTTAGTCTACATTTAACTAAAAATTGGTTATCATGGAACCTGAATTTGCTCAAGTATTTAATAGGGGGTTTTTTTTGTACTTGAGAGTGCAGCAGCCCCACACGCTCGCTGGCATCAACCAGCTCCTGCTCCGCCACTTTGCGGCCTCTCTCTGTTTGCTCCAGTGCAACTCTCAGCTCCTCAATCTCTGCTTGCATCAGGTTATTCCTGCGCTCCACCATGGCCACCTGCTCCTTCATGTCCTCCTGTCCTCTGACAGCTTCATCAAGGTGCAGTTGGGCATCCTGTGGTAATGTTCTTTCTTTGTTATTGCTTGCCATGCTTTGATTAATTCATGTATCATATTCATATTATCAAACATTTAATTGTAAGTTGCAAATTCCTCATTCTACAGAAAGATACCTTGAGTTGTCCTTGGACGTTCCTGAGCTGTTTCTGGGCCTCAGCAGCCTGGCGGTTGGCATGACTCAGCTGGATCTCCATCTCATTCAGGTCTCCCTCCATCTTCTTTTTGACTCTCAGGGCATCATTTCTGCTCCTGATCTCAGAGTCCAGAGTGCTTTGCATGGAATCGATCACTCTTTGGCTGTTCCTCTTGATCTGTTCCATCTCCTCGTCCTTCTCAGCAAGTTTCCTGTCAATCTCGCTCTTCACCTGGTTCAGCTCCAGCTGCACACGAAGAATCTTGGACTCCTCATGCTCCAGCGTGCCCTGATGGATAGTAGTTACAATAAGAATCGTATCAGTCACACAAGAAAATGGTGTAATGCTCTTTTAGGAAATGAATTGATGTGACAGTACTTCAGCTTCTTCAAGTGCAGTCTGGATCTCTGCTTTCTCAGTCTCCACTGTCTTCTTGGCTTTCTCTAACTCATGAATGCTCTTTCCAGTCTCTCCGAGCTGCTCAGTGAGGTCAGAAATCTCCTCTAAAGGGTTTAAAAAGCAGAACTGTAAAACTTTGTCTCAACATGTCTTTTTCAAAATCCTTTTTGTACAAATAAAAGTGTCATTTACGTTGCAGATTCTTGTTCTCCCTCTTCAGGGTCTCAAGCTGGTCAAGAGCTTCTTCATAGGAGTTCTTCATTTTGAAAAGCTCAGTGCTGAGAGAACGAGCTTCTTTCTGAGCACCTTCTAGTTCAGCCTGGCCTTCCTCATACTTCTGCTTCCACTCTGCTAGGACCTGACAATGGGAGAAATGTAGTCACTGTGAATTAGCGAAGTCCATGGTTCAAGATTTAGGTTTATAGGTGATCTACATCATTCCTACCTTGTCAAAGTTTCTCTGCTTCTTGTCAAGGTTGGCAGCCAATGCATTTGCCCTCTCCACATCAATCATGAGGTCCTCTACTTCAGCCTGCAGTCTCTGTTTGGTCTTTTCCAGTGAGGCACACTTGGAGTTTACCGCCTCAATGGATTCTTCAGCATCCTGCAGACGCTGGGCAAGCTTTTTCCTGAAGAAAGTTGTATAAATTATGTCATCTTAGATTTGTTATATGAAATGTAGGGTACTGAAGACTTTGCTGTATTTACTTGGCTTCCTCAAGCTCCTCAGTGCGTTGGATGGCATCAGTCTCATACTTGGTTCTCCACTGAGCCACCTCACTGTTGGCCTTAGACATTCCACGCTGGAGTTCAGCTTTGGCCTCCTGCTCCTCCTCATACTGCTCTCTGAGCAAATCACAGTCATGGCGGGCAGACTGAACCGCATGGGCCAGAGCATTCTTGGCCTTAAAGTCAGAAAAACATTGAAGTGAAAATGTTTCCATTCCTGTTATACACCGCTAGCTTTATAGCTATACACAGTTCTTGATAAGAGAATTTTTTTTGGTAGGTACATACCTTAACCTCTTCCTCAATATGTCTTTTGAGTTCCTCAATCTGTTGAGTGTAAGCCTGTTTGCTTCTTGTCAGTTGAGAAACAAGAGCTTCTTTCTCCTCCAACTGACGGCCAAATTCACCTAGACAATATGAGACAGTATGTAATTTTATGAAAGGGTCACAAAAGAGTTGTATGATGTCAGCATCAGGTTTTTGAACTTTTTTTTGCATAGTTCTGTGTCATTGTGTGCATGATATATTCAGTATTTACATACCATTTTCAGTTTGGAGCCTTGCCTTCTGGGCATTCATGTCATTAAGTTGGCGTACAAGCTCATCATTCTTTGTTTTCAGCTCACTTGCTTGGTCTTCTAATGTACGGCACATCTTTTCAAGGTTTGCCTACAGAAATTAAGAAGCATCAACTTTTTTGAATTCATGGATATTATTTATATTTCAAGCTTCTAAAGTAAAAAGTAGTACTACTGGATTTGTTAAACTAAAAATGAACTACTTTCAAGATTATACCTTTGCTTTAGCCACAGCCTCCATGTTGCTTGTCAAGTCATCAATCTCCATCTTGTATTCACTCTTCTCCTTCTCCAGCTTCTGCTTGACCCGCTGGAGGTTGTCGATCTGTTCTCCAAGTTCAGCCACACTGTCTGCCTGCTTCTTTCGGAGAGCTGCAGCTGTAGCCTCATGCTGTAAGGTGGACTCCTCCAGATCACGACGCAACTTCTGGAATTCGGCTTCACGCTTCTTGTTCATCTCAATCTGGGCAGCAGTGGCACCACCGGCTTCCTCAAGCCTCTCGCTGATCTCTTCAAGTTCCCTGGAGAGATCAGCTCTCTGCTTCTCCACTTTAGCACGAGCAGCTCGCTCTGCCTCAATTTCCTCTTCCAGCTCCTCAATACGGGCCTAATTGAGGAAAACAACATGTTGTGAAATAGGTAATGTGAATTTGCCCAGCTATCCATCTACTTCACTGTTTGACATAGGAAAGATTAGGGTTAGTGTCACCTGAAGTTCTTTGATCTTCTTCTGAAGCTGTGATCCTAAAGACTGTTCATCCTCAATCTTGCTGAGAAGCTGACTTATCTCAAAGTCCTTCCTGTTGTTAAAGTAGTGTTTTGTAAAACGTTAATACATGTTTTGTGTAACTGTTCAATGATTAAACACTTAACATCTGCTCACTTTTTGATCTTCTCATCTGATTGCTGTTTGTCATTCTCCAGGTCCATTATGGACTCCTGGGCCAGTTTCAGATCACCCTCAAGCTTCCTCTTGGCTCTCTCAAGGTCCATACGGAGCTTCTTCTCTTGCTCCAGTGAGCCCTCAAGCTATTTTGACAGAAACCAGAGAAATAAATTATTAGTTAGCAACAATATTAATTTCCAATTAAATCATGGTCTTATTCTCATGCCAAACATCTTACATCGTCCACTTGCTGCTCAAGCTTTGTCTTCGCTTTAGTCAGAGTGTTGACTTTGTCTTCCTCTGCCTGAAGGTCATCAAGAGTCTGCTGATGTGCCTCTTGGAGGGCTTTCTTCTCTTTGGTCAGTTTGGCAATGGCCTCATCCTGAGAGGCCATCTCCTCTGTCAGGTTTTTCACCTAAATGGAAACATCATTCATTGATTTTATTTCTCAAGAGCTCACAATCAGCAGTGTGAAAAAGTTGTTAAAAGATTACTGACCTTGTTTTCTGTTGCATGTTTCTCCTTCTCCACTTTTGCCAAGGTGAGCTCCAGATCATCAATGTCTTTCTTCAGCTCAGAGCATTCGTCCTCCAGTTTCCTCTTCTTGGCAGTCAGTTCAGCATTGATTTCCTCCTCATCCTCCAGTCTCTCGTTGGACTCTTTGAGTTTGGCCTCGAGCTGGATCTTGCTTTTGATGAGACCTTCACATCTCTCCTCAGCATCAGAGAGATTTTCGGATTCCTGTTCATTGAGGTAGATGTAGTTAATTACTTAGGTTGAGCTGTAGAGGCTATTTTTACTGAAAAAGATCTAAAGTACTTACAGCGGCTACTTGGAGTTGAAGGTCGTTTTTCTCTTGAAGAAGTGACACCATTTTCTCCTCAAGCTCCTTCTTTTTAGCTAATGCCTTTGCTAGATCCTCCTTCGTTTTCTCAAAGTTCTCCTTCATGGCTGCCATTTCTTTCTCAGTCTCTGCACTCTTCAGAAGAGGCTTGATCTTGAAGTAGAGCTTCATCCATGGCCAGTGTTTGACATTCATGAATGAGCGGATGTTGTATTGGATGGCAAAAATGGACTCTCTGTGGAAGGGCGTTTCTGGTTTTTGTTTGAACAAAACCTTCAACTTTATTTATTTTTTTTGTATATCAAATAATGCAAATCACTCACCTCCTCTCCATCATCTTCACAAATTCCCTCCTCATGAGGAAGCCACGACAAAGAGCCTGAGTCATGGTAACTAGTTCTGCTAGTTTCTCATCTCTCATTTCCTCAAGAGTTCCCAACAGACCAGCTTTAAAGAACACCTGTAAAAACATATAATGATGTTTAGTGGTATATTGTGGAAGTCATTTCATGTGGAGTTTAATGTAG